>JAOEHY010006770.1:0-16411 GCA_025447955.1 Psilopsiagon aurifrons | reverse complement strand
GTGTTGTCTATTGGACTTTAAATTGCGATTAATGTGTATGGTGTATGTACCTGCATGACTTGGTCACATATTTGCACGTCAGACAGGAATTCAGACTTAGTCTTATGACATTTATGTGAATAAGTCTATATTCAAAAGATTGTATCACAGTTGCATGTTGTTTTCTGTAGATTTTATTGAGTGCTGATAGTTTTGCAGAGCCGTCCTACCATCCTCTGAAGTTATGCTGCCATGATTGATGACTCAAGTATAAATTGCCACTTACTTTCCTGATTTAAGGTAGTTGATACTAGTCTACTCTTGCAATATCTACTTTTTTGAAAGAAATGCAGTAAAGTTAAGGTCAGCCTCCCATTTCTAGGTGCTTGATTTTTAGGTGAGGAAACAATGAAATTATTAGAAAGTGAATATGCTCTTCACTTTGCTTCAATCTATATGTAAGAAAAGCATGTGTCTCTGAAGGAAAATACAGTTTTGGGGTCTGAGGCAGAAAACAGCATCTAAGGTTTGGGGCAAAGACTGTAGTATGGAGATGATGCTCTAAGTAGGCAGTATGACAAATTTAGGGTAATCCTGAGCTCCTATATTTAATATTATGAATCTGTATCCTATTCTTCACGCTTTGCATATGCTAATCTTCACTACCTCTTTATCTTAATAATTACTTGTGTTTTCACAGAGGTACTATGTGTTTTCTGTTGGGCGTATTTTGGCATGTGATGGTGGGTCTGTTTTGTCCACTGTGGAATAGGCTTGGACTGGCTCAGGGGAGTCCCAGACCCCATCCAGTGTAGGCTGCCCCCGATACCTGCCAGATCTACCACCAACCCCTGCCAGCTGTGCCCAGCACAGCAGGTGCGTGCCCGAAGAATGGTACAAGTAAGACTACACGTGAGCATGCTACATTATGGAGAAACATTGATGTACATCTTATTCCCTCTTCATCTCTGAACTGTGTAAACAACTTGCATGTGTTCATATTTTCTGTGCTCTTTTGAGAAAGAATTATAATGGAACCCATTTTTAAACCAGTCTCTGTCTTGTCCCCTTTAACTACCCAGTCTTTGCATTTTCCCCCCTTTTGTTTGCAAAAACCTTCTCTGTTTACCTCTTTGCCTGTCTGTAACTTTCATGTTCCCTTCTTTTGTTATTCACTAGAATTTGATACATACCTAACATAAAAGAATTTTTTATAAAGTAGTTAAATGTTTTTTCTCCTGTCAGAAAACGTGAATGTACTCAATCTTTTGAATGTAGAGATTACACCTTTCTTTCATCTGAAATCCCAGTGAAGCAAAGGAATGTTTTCATTTTGTCTTCTCCACTCAATCACCTAATTTGGGCTTTATCAGAATATTTTGGTACTGAAACCATTAAGTAACATTAGTAAATGAACCATGCTATGCCTCTTGTCTGTGCTCCTGTCTTCTGCCTTCATTCTCCTTTGTTGTTACCCAGTTTACTGCGTCTTGCACCGTTTTATATCCATTTCATCTTACATCTTTCCCCTTCACTTTTTTCCCTTATTATCTTTCTTCACAATGACTGCTCCCTTGCTTCCTTGGTAGCCTCATTTTGCCTTCTAAACCCCTCTGTCTCCAGCGGACTATTGGCTGCTTTTCTTAGCAAAATGGGAAATGTGCTGCTTCCAAGTAAGTGTGGCAGCCGTCTGATGGTGCCAGCTCAAAGAGACCTGTTGGGACTAGCAAAGTGAACAGAACTGTGTGTCAACACCTCCATTTACTCTTAAGAAGTGGGAACTGGAACTTATGATAGCTTGTTTTCCCAGAACTTCCCTAGAGATGTCATTACAGCCTTCTGACGGAATTAATAAGAAATTTCTGACCAACCTTCATATGTATATATCAGTTATGACTTGCTGTTTGGACAGATGTCTCCTGAGTAACTTCCTTTGTCTTTCAATAGATTTGGTTTTGTACCAAACATCTTTCTGAGTGCCGTCTTCTGTATATGTTGTCACTGAATCTTTATGAATGTACTTTTGAAATGGAAATCAAGCTGATCTAGAGGATGCAGTGTTGCCAATCAACAAAACATTTAAAAATTGATACTTTAATACTAAAATAATGCTAGACACCTTTAAAATATGGCTAAATTAGCATCAGTGTGTGGACTGTGGAACTTTAGATGTGTCGCTTTTTTTCCGCAAAACCAGCAGTGATACGTCCTTTTCCTTTCAGGTAGCTATTGTTTTGTTCACTTTACCACATGAATGCTGAAGTTATTCCTTCCTACTGAATGAGAAACCTACCAATATTTTTTAATCTGCAGATAAATGCTCCTTCAAGTCCATTCATGTATTAATTTAGTATGTTTTGAGAAATTTGACTAAATTCCATTACTGAGGCATTTCCTGTGAATATGTTTTTGTATGAAATTAGAGTCTTGTCTTCTTTACTACCTAATACCTTGGATCTGTATATCTCATCCTACTGCAGATATGTTGAATTACATGTTACAAAAAATAATCACAGAGTAGGCTACTTGCAGTTGACTGATCTGTGTTTGATTAATGTGAAACCCCAAATAAGAGGCAGAGGGAGTGATGAGTTCTCAGTCTGCACTGCACCAGATGATTCCAGTGTGAAACAATGTATAAATTTACATTTGTCCTTACTAAAGTGTAGTGAGCTGTAAAAACAACATGTTGCTGCTTAGTTGATCTGAGAGGCCAGTACTAGCCTCATGTTGTCTGGTATTTTCTTCACAGTTCCTGAAAAGAATTATGCCTGTGAAAGAGGTGTTTAATCCTGCCATCAACCTTGCATCATCCTGTATCTAAGCATCTGTTTTATACTTTAATGCATTCATTTTATCCTTTACTGTCTTCTTTCCTTTTATGTATTTGTAGAAAGCCTTATTATTCTTCACTATATTGCTTGCTGTCCCCTCTGATACTCTGCTTTTCTCCTGTGTAATTTTATTTTTTTACTTAGCCTAGCTCCCAACATGTATTTTTCCTTTAAATCATTTCTTTTTGATGGTTTTAGTTGCATCTACACTGCATTTTTCATCAATATTTCTTCTGTTGCTTCTTTACTTCTGCCTTTTAGTCATCTTGGGATTTTTGTCTCCTTAAAAAGGATGCTGTTCCATTAGACATTTGTTAGTACATCTTTGAAAAAAGTAAATTCCTTTTCCACTCATTCTTTCTTTAAGTTAATGCTTGACTTGGGTCACCTACTATTTCTTTTGTCCTTGGAAACTTGTCATTTTAAAATTTCTCACTGGTTTGTTACCTTTTACATCCTTCTTCCCTTAAATTACGATGTAGGAATTGAATATACCCTGTAGAGTTCTGTTTTCCTCCTTAATTTTTGCGGCAATTGTGCAATGCAAGAGCAGTCCTGTAGTCTGAGAAACTTCAATGCAAATATGGGAGGGGCAAAGACTAGCAGAGGAGACTTGACTCCTTTCCCACTCTTGGTCTGCTGTGGACTATTTTGGCCTTCAGTGTGATGTGAAGGGTTAGTTTATGCTGGCTCCTAGCCTTCCGTGACAACGCTTACATTTCCTGAAGCACCCCTCCCATGCTTGAGGCTTTGAAGAGCATGGTACAGTAGTACCATGAGCTAATTCTGCAACACTTGAGGAAATTCCTTTTAGGCAGAATGAATTTCCAGTGACCCAGTTAAACTGCTTTTATGTCTTCTAAGCTGGAATTACTTAATTTAGAATTGATTGTTATCTACATTTTCTACTGTACCTACTGTATTGGGAAGGTGATTGATGACTTTAAATGCTGCAATAGTATAAATGACCTGAGTGTACAATAGTATATAAGACCCAAGATTCAGGCATACAACTTTGATTTGTATATTTTTAGTTCAGGTTTGCTGGTGGGCAACTCAGCAGAAAAGCATCACTTAAATGGCATTATAATAAAACCAAGATCTCCTGGTTTTGTTACGCCTAGCAGGTGAATTATACTCATCCTTGGAGTTTACTGTATTGCTAGCTTTTACAGAAAAGAAAAAATACTACTGTAGGGAAAGTGTGTTATTTGGTGGGGTTTTTTTTTTTTTTCTTTCTTTAGTGAAGCACAGCATTTCTCTCATAAAATATTATCTTAATATTTAGAATGTTGATAATGCAACATACTGTTATTTAATTTGTAAATTGAATTACCATAAATTATTTTGGTATATATCTGTACTTAAATGTGTGTTATACTATACTGTATCCAGTGAAGAGATTTACTGTGCGTTTCTAAAAAAGCAATTGTTGTAAATTTAAGATTCAGTTCACATGTAATATTCTAGATGTTAGATCCATGATCCACTATTCCTACTAATAATCCACATAATCCACTATCCTACAATTCTTGCAGATCAATAAAAATATTTATACCATACAGTATAGCTTCTTTTGCATTGTACAGACCAGTAGGAAATTCAGTGTACTAAATTCTTCAAATAGTATCAAGTGATATAACGTTTTGTGTAACCTGTAGTTACTGTAGCTACACATATCTAAACTTTAATATTGCTACAATGCATCTCTGTGCTTTGCACGTTGTGATCCCTTTGAAGCTCCATAGTGAAATCGGGCTAGGGCTAGCTCCTCTTAAAAATGAAGATCTTGCTGTAAATCTTATTCCTTGCCTAAAAGCAGCATTAAGCTCACATAGTTGATATTTTATCTTTTGAAAAACATGTCAGTGAGAATTTAATTTAAAATATATGCGTGTTTGTTTTGATGGGGGACAAAGGCTCAACATAATGCTACTTTTTGATTTAAGGAAGACTCTGAGGCTGACCTGATAGTTTAGTGAAAAGAATGTCGTATGCCAGGGCAGAAAGATCTGAATCCATTACTGTGTTTTACTAGCCACGCAGAAGTAGATGGACCTTCTTAGTAAGTCCCTGTTGTTATTCTTTCTGCATCATAATATTTGAATTTGGTGCTGCTTTTGGGGAACACTAAGGTCAAATTACACCTGTAACTTCTGCCTGCCTGAGATTGTGAGGTGTCCCATTCTCTGTTCAAATCTTTCACATGCCTCTGTGGGTCTTTTTGTTCTTTGGTGAGCCATACTCATGAACAGTGGATACTAGAGAAGAATTTCTTGGTTTTGATGTTAATATTACTTTTAGGCCAGTAAGAAAACTCAGCCAGAGAAGCTGAACATTTGAGGTTTAAACTTTTCACTGAATGCAAAAGTGGCTTCTCCTTCATGCAGTACATGGAATGGAAAATACATCTTAGAAAGCCATCTCCTTCCCTCCCAGGTGCCCAGGTCAGCAGGGCTTTCTTTTGGAAGCACAGAAATTCATCCATCCTGATTGGGAGGTTTCTTACTACATCAAGGATACTTGTGACAGGTTTTGTGCTACAAATAAACACTTTCACCAGTAGATAGCTGGAAGAATTGCATGCCTTCTCATACCATTTGTAAATCCTCATGTACCTTGTGAAGCCGTTGTTTTCAGCCTAAGGAAGCTATTCTCAGACTCACACAATTGTTGAGGTTGGATGGGACCTCTGAAGGCCATATTGTTTTCTTTTCCAACCCCTTTGCTCAAGTAGAGCCACCTAGAGCAGATTGCTCATGACCATGCCCATGACTGTTTTTGAAATTGCCATTGCATTTGCTAAATGGAGGGAAGTTCCTCATTCTAGAGCCATTTTATTCAGATTAATCTTTGTCATTGTCATTCATCAGATAAAGGATTAAAAAGAACTCTTAATCAGCATATGGCTTTCTGAAAGCAAAATCCAGATATTGTATCAGATTTAATACAGCTCTGCATCACATGAACTAAGCTGTGATAGGAGGGCAAAAATATTTATTTGGAGTCAAGAAGCTTAAACTTGCCGCTGTGTTAGGATTCTTACAACTCTCCATAGTAGTAAGGCTTCAGCCATTTATAACAGAGCAACTCTCTGTTGATGCCATGTCAAGATAGCCTCACAGCTGATGAATATTTTGCGGTAGCGAGTTGCTTTCAAACAGAATCTCTCTTAATGATATGGGAGTTGCTCTAGTTCAACAAGTTTCACAGCATTGCCTTTCAAATCCATTACTACTTTCTGTCTGTCTGTCAAAATCTATATTCTACTTGCCATAACTTCACCAAAAGCAAGGCAACTATCGATGAAAGAAACTTTATTTTGTTGCTATGATGATAAAATGTTTACTTAAAAGCCTGAAATATTTTTTCTATATTTAATTTTTACATTTTCTTCTTTCACTTTTTCTTTCTATAGATGAAGAAATTGTTCCAGATAGGTCTTATAAAAAAAACCTTTGTCCTGCAGTATAATCTGGCTTTGTAGAAAGTATTCAAGATGCTTTGCTTACTGGTTTGTCTATACCTAAAATTGATTTGGTTTAGAGAAGTTCGGAATAGGAGTAGTAATCTATTTTATGTAAGTTTATGATATTTGGTATTACACAAATAAGCATTCCTGATTGACTCCCCATTCCTGGAGCAAGTATTTGCATAGAAAGAACTGAATCATTCAGTAACAGTTTTTCTGCAACAGCCGTCCTTGAATTTTTATTCCCAAATAGCTGAATGTGTAGACAAGCTCTCAGTTAAAAAGTCGGTCTTTGTGTTGTTATCCATTCTCCTGAAGTGTTTATGTGTCTGGGGGTCATAACTTACATGGACTAGATAGCTGAGATGGTGAAGTACATAAGACATCTGTTAAATCAGATGGAAAGAAAATAAAACTATTCTCAATGGCAGCAGCCTGGGCAAAAGGGTCTACTGCTCTATAAAGGAGACACCTGCTCTTTAAAAGAGTGCTTTATCAAGCACTTCAGTGTAGAGTTCTTGTTCAGTCCTGATGGGTTCTTTGTAGAAGTACACTCCATATGTTGGAAAAGTGTATTTCTTTATTTCCTTTTTCTTAGAAAGGGGGGAGTGCCTCTTTTTCTTCTTACGCCATCTTTAAAACAAACAAAAAAACCAAAAACCATTGTCCATTTCCTTTAGTGGGTGAGAGTTACTTCATATCCATCACAAGATGCCAAAATCAGACTGAGCAGCAAATCATTCTTTCTTATCTCTGAGCCTCATTTTATGTAATCTAACCTGGTCTGAAACCTGCATGTGAACCAATATGTGTTGTTTTTCTCTTGGAATGAAACAGCAATGAGTAATGGAATATTGTAAAATTCTGAAAGGTCAGAGTAAAAAATCCTCCTTCCATTGTCTGGAGTATGCATTTCATGATTCTTTGTGTATGCTGCAGAGTCTAGCCTTTTTCAGTGTTTTTGAGAAGAGAAAAAAATGTGCCTTAGATGGTATTCCGGTGGTAAAATGTTTAATGGTTTTGTTTTGGTTTTTTTTGGTTTTTTTTTTTTTTGAGGGTGTGTGTTGTATTTGTAAGTTATAAATTAATTTGATAATGTTGAAGTAAAAATTCAGATTTTTTTATTGAATACAATTGAAAATACTTCTATGATAGCAAAGAGCTTCTGTATTTTGATCTGCATGTATACTCAGCAAATATGCCAGAAAGAAGGACATGGAGAAACTATGTCAGGAAGAAAGCTACCTGCTTTTCTGCAACTAGCTACTTAGAAAAAAAATCTCTGGATACCAAAGAGGATAATTTCATTAAGACTTTGGCTAACTCATGGAAGCAGTACCTCTTGAAATATGACAGGTTTTACCATGGGGACAGCAGCAGCAATGCAGCTCAAGAGTCCCATCAGCTGATGTTCAAACTGCTGTCAATAATGACTTTAATGTATAGATAAACCAAGTTTGATGTGAATTTTTCATATATTCTTGTACTCAAGAGCTAGTTATACTTCATTTTCACTAATGAAATCTTTGCTTAATAATTTGAATTTGAAACTAGAGCATTAACATTCATAATTTTAACATGTTGATTGGTTTGGTTACATGATTGCTTTGTGGGAAAGGAGGAGGTTTTACAATTATATTTGTGTTTGGATTTAATTTGTATGGTAACTTAAGTATGGGATTTATTAAGTGCAATGTGCTGAATGTTTTATTTACTCTTTCAAAGACTAGTCACACAACATCTGAATTTGATCTTTGGAAACCAAGTTCAGAAAATACGGCATAATTTGATGCTAATTGTCTCCTTTAATTGCACCTTCCATCTGCTTATTTGCTAGTTCTGTACTTAAGTCATTACAGCATTTATTATTTGATTTCTGGTTGTATTTCACTTTCCAGTGATGTACTTAGCTTTAATATCTTTGTTTTATTTTACTTACGTATCATCAGTGTCCTATTCTTGTGAAAACTCACACATTTTAATTTTTTGAGTTGTAATTTGCAAAATAATTTCTTTTCCTCTGTGTGTGAGAATGCACAGAAAAGACATAACAATTTAGCATTTCCGCATGGACAAGATCTGACCTGTTCGTTCAGTCTGTTGGGGTTTTTTCTGAAGTGCCAAAGTGGCACTTCAGAGCTAGAAGTCATAAGATGCCATAACAGACAGGTTCTATCTGTTCACAAAAAGTGCTTTTAACCATCGTTTGTAATAAAAGAAAGGTCTGATATCTCATCCATATCCGATACATGCTTTATTTCTAAAAATTAGAGCTCTGAACAGATGTCTCCTCTCTTGCCTCTGTATGCAGAAGAGGTTACTTGTTATTGCCCCATCATGTTGCTGGTCAAAAAATTTACATGAGTGCTGTCACATTTACTTCAGGCAAAATTTTCCAGGTTAAAGTTAATTTGACTGTTGGGGATGGAGAGAAGTTGCTTTCCTCTGATGTAAATGAAAAACGGCTTTAACAACTATTCAGGGAGCACCATAACCTCCCTTACAGAGCTCCAGAAGAGGAGGCTGGTGTATCACCCAAGATCACATTCTTTACAACTACACATCAGGAAATCTTATGGAAATGGGAAAATTGTATCTAAATTCCATGATTAAATAAGGCATATCTGAAGATCTTCTGTTTGATAATTAGAGAGGAAGTTAAGGAGTGTTTTACATGAGACCCATCTATTCTCAATCATCTTGGAGAGAAAGTTTTAGTCCCCATAACTAAAGACCAAATGATACCACCTTTTCTTACGCTCATGTGAAAAAAACACTGGAGTTTGTGGTTGAAATTTTCCATATTGGTGTTGTAGGCCTTAGGGCATGTTCAGTATGTGCATTTTTTTAATGTAAAATGAAAAACATGTCTCAAATCACATAGGACCAGTCAGAAATGGTTTAATTAAAGGCCAAGTGAAATTATGGCAGAAACATTAGGAAAGATTTAGGGTAGCTACTTTGAACAAGGGCTAACTTAGATTTAGTTGCTTTGGCAAAAAAGATAAATAGCATACCTGTTGATTCTAGTTCAGCAAATTTCACACTAATTTGTCACTATTTTCCCAGAACTTCTGGAAGGCTTATTGGCTATTAAGTATCTCAGGAATTGTATTGCAAGGAAATTTTGTTGGTTACCATATAGGTATGATTAAAGGTAGTGGAGGGATGGCTTCAGCATCTTGTCTGTAGCAGCAACCCACTGCAGAAAACACATTGCTAAAGGTCCTTGAACCCCATTGCCTGCTGTGGAATAAAGCAGTACTTCATGACTTGCCTCTGGAATGGAAGGGATACTTCTCTTCCAGATGAAATAGCAACATATGAGTTAGAGGACATCAACCTGGGGAGACTGATCAGATTTGCAATATTAATATGCCCAGTGTTCATGATGGAAAGGGAAGACTATCTTGAGTTGCCAAACTGGAAAGCTATGTAAGAGCTCTTTTGTGATAAGCCAGTCAAGTATGCAATGCTTTAATTTAGAAATGCAACCTATAAGAATTTATCCATGAGATATGCCTGCTCCCATGGTGAGCAGAATAACTGGTGCATAAATAAGCATGGAAAAATGTGGATTGAGAGAAGGACATGTGTTCTTGATGTAAAGATGGCACAACACTGGAAGAACATGTTTGTGCATGGGAATTACAGTCTTTCTAAGGCTAGAAGGATTTCATTACGATTCATAGAAGATGCATAATGCATAGACGATGCATAATGCACGTAGACGATTTCATCAGTGTAACAAAATGGTCTGTTTGCTAATTGTGAAAATATTTATTCCATGCCTGTAACGTATGTAATGTCTAATTTCTGTTGGCCAAATTTGCCTATCGGATAGTATTCTCGGTTCAGAGAGATGAGTGTATTTGAGGAAAGAATTTAGCTCAAAATACTATAATTTTTCAATTTCATAAACCTGTTATATAACTGACTTCATCTTGTGTCTTAGATGAGGAGAACAAAACAGTAATTACACTTTGGGGTGTTGCTTTTTAGAACAACTCTACTTCTACCTGTTGTATTGTTCAGTCATCTTACACGATATCGTTTTTCATAAACTTATCAACAATAACTATGACGTATGTCACATTCTGTGCTACTTAGAAGAAGATTATCTTAAATAGCCTCTTCATTTGTTCAGTGCCACACACTGTCTTGATGTGTGCATTAATCCTTGTGTCTCAGTTTCCTAGCTACAAAATAGGCAGGAAAAGGCTTTTTTTTCCCCCTTCTTCCTGTGCCTCACCTGTCTGTACAGGCTGCCCTTGGCAGTAGGAGTTCCTTGAACAAAACCTAGAAACATTAGGGTTTCTTCCTTGAGTTTTCTAGGCACCTGCCACTTCCTCTGAAACAATATGCAGTCTCCCAATTCTTACTTGGAGGAAAGCTTTCTGTATTGCTTATGTTATGTTTTAGTTTCAGCTTTAGCATTTTAAAAAAAATATTTTTCTCCCTCATGGGTCCCCCCTCGTGTTCAACTGGTAACACGGTATCCCATACTAAATCAAGCATAAGGTGCATATTTTTTGATCTGCATTAGCAAACTTGTAGTCAGGTCTTTCATATACCGTACATTTTCTGTCACTTGTGCATGGGGTTTGGGACCTTCAACTGAAGGTGGTAGGTAAATTATTCTTAGGAGAATAAAAGGATAAGACCACAGAAAAGTTAAAATGTAAAAAGGCTTCTTGTAGATAGCCCATTTGACATGAGATTCATGAAAGGTGAGAATAAAGCACATTAATTAGTGGCTAATAAGTAAACCACTGCCTTGATAGGAGCACTGAGACTGCATCAAACTACCCTCACAAAATCTCTTACAAAGGGACTAATTTACAGGGCTGTACACAGTAACAAAGTATTTCTATAATTACTGTTGAGAAAAGTCCCTTGTTCTTTGCTGCTGTCATTAAAAGTAGTAATTCATAATCTTTTAGGTAGACTGTTTGTTTATTCACAGCAAAGTTTTTTGCTCTTTGATGGCATGACATGTGTGGTCCTTTTCTATTGTCAGCAATTAAGGGATGGTCTCAACTGAGCAAAAAGGCTTTGTGATACAGGGACTGTTTGCCTGAAATGTTCCCATGTGAGCTATGGGCTTGGTTACACTGAATGGGTGAAAAAAACATGGCTTTTGTTAGAATGACAGGCAGGCAGCAGAAGCAAAGTTTAACCCAAATCCTTTTGTAGATATTGGAAAGTCATAAGCCTTGAGATGACACTGGCACATTCAACATGCTGTGTGATCTGGGACTCTGGTGCTTGTATCACTGTGTGAATGTGTGTACAGTGTAAACATTTTATGAAGTGCAGTTTCTGATCCATCGGTCTGTCTGGGCAAGAATGTCCCTTGGTACTAAAAAGAACAGCAATCAGGACAGAATTGGTCAATGCGGCATGTCTAATGGTGGGAAGATATTTGAAGGACTCACTATAGACACAATAGGCTCTCTAAATAGCCTCTTTGCACCCGGAGTCTTATTGCAAACAGGTTCATTAAGGACAGACATTCTGACACACAGTATCACAGTAATGAAAGTAGCTCTGTTTTTCTAATATTGTGTCTTGCCACTTCAGTTGTGCTGCTGGTACGAGATTTCCCTTGTGTTGTTGTATATTTCTCTAGAAAAAGAATCAGTCTTCATAGAATATACAATTATTTTATACAGGAATATATAACTCATACCTAAGAATCTGTCCTTCCTGTTTATGTGCACTAGTGCAAAAATAATTGGCAATCACATCTTCAAAACAAAAAATTCTTTCGCCTTTGATTTGAAAGGCTCATATATGTTAAAATGGTTGTGACAAAAATATATATGTATACAGTTGTAAAATACTTTCATGAATATACAAAGTTAGACAAAATGTTGTCCATGACCACGTATAAAATGAGTATTGGTGAATTCTTTTTTTTCCCGTGAGGCACCTTGGTTTGTTTTGCTTCTTTTTTCTTTAGGCACTGAAGTATAAGTTCATAGAGAGGAAAATCAAAAGGTTATAGTTTATCCTACTTTACATATAACTGGTGTGTGACTCAAACTGTTGGATTGGCTTAATGTATACTTAGAACATTATGACCATGGGGGGAAAAAAGGTAATATTGTTTTAAAAGTGGATATGGAAAATTTAATGTGCTCAAGTGGGAACAATGGCATATTAAAAAAAAAAAAATCATGACACAGATCTAATAATTCACTTGCCCCTGTAGGAATGGGGTATCGGCTCTGATGCTGCTTGGTAGTTTATTTTTATATACGCCCCTGGTCCCTGCTGTATATCCTTCGTATGGGTTCCAGAGAAAAGAAAGAAAATAACCTGTAGGGAAATCAGCTTAGAAACCTTTCATTAAATACATTGTGTTTCATATCATGTCGTTCACAAAATCTCCAAGAAAGATAGAAAGTGTTATCAGACTGCATGCGTAAAATACTATATTTGAATACTGTAATTTGCTGTAAGATTAAGGACCAAGGGTATAGACATATTCGTTATTTCATTATTCACTTATGCTTGATGGATAATGCTTCAGGGGTTCTTTTCATTTTTCTTGCCTAGCACAGATACGCAGTTTTAACTTTTTATTTAATGCTGCAGAAGACATTCCTGTTCCCCTAAGCTTTACTGTCCTGCTTGTTTGCTTTTTAGTGGTGTGATTATTATTCTTTTGGAGTGGTTTTATATCGCTTTTTTTAAGTTTGTTTGTGGAGTTTTTTTTCACAGCATGTACATTTGTTTTAAAGTAGCTACTGATTGTGAGAAAATTTAAAATTACTTTTTGGCAGAAATTCAGAAATAGTCCGTTTGTGATTGAAAATAATTATTTTATTTCAAGGTAAGAAAATTGTAATTACTGCTGTTAATCTGTATTGAAAAATGGGGTTGATGGAGTACGTATTATGGAGCTTCAAAAATCTATCACCATTTTGTTGACTGTTCATGTAGCATAACTTGGTCTAGCTAAATTTGGCCTGTGACTGCCTTCTGCACATAAAAAAGTTCATTAAATAACAAAAAGAAAATCATTTCGCTGAATGCATTATAGATTTTTTTTTTTTAATTGAAGTAGTATTATATGTTAGATTACACATTTTTTTTTAACGGAGTGGATGAATGTAGATATTCAGCTGCATTTGCACAAGTGGTAATACTTGCACTAGTACTGGTTTAGTTTGTGGATGCCCTAAAAATGCCTTGGTGTAGTGGTGGTGTTACTGACAATGAGCTTTTACTCCTCCCTCTGTTTTTCTTCTCTCTTTCCCCACTGTACTTATATACAAGTAGCTTTCTCTTTCTTCTTATTTTGATAGTTTAATATTCACCAGTGTTTCTTATATAGAGGGAGTGGCACAAGCAACCGTGCTTGTCATTCTGAAGACCACAGGTTCAAACTCCATCTAATCCATAGCAGAAAAGATGGCTACTCTGCCTGCTAACTTCTCCTTGTCTGAGTATTATTGTGTACCATGTAAGTTATAATTCTGTAACAGTAAGATGTTATTTGAGTTTCTTTGCACTTTCTTCATTGCTACAGAAAAGAAAAATCAACCACACCGGCTATGAGAGATGTTTTGAACCCTCTTAAGCTGTCCTGGACCAGAACACCGGTATCTCTTGAAGAATGACTGTGGCAGATGAAAATGGAAATAGTTCCCTCATTCCTCCAGAGCTTGTTGCTCAGCAGTACCGAATTCAGTAGTACCACTGAATTCAGTTTCACCATGTACTTGTCATCGTCTCAGTTACCAAGTCATTCCCATGACTCTTCTCTCTAGCCATCTGGATTCTTACATCATTGCAATGGAAACTGAATGCCATCAAAATTACTGTATGTGTATAAACATGTTTGTAGTGTTTTATTTCCTATCTGGAAGGGCAGATGCACTTTTTTCCTTTTCTTTTTTGTGGTTTTGTTTGTTTGGGTGGGTTTTTTTTTTTTTTGGTTGTTTTTTTTTCCTTAGCAGTACTGTATGGTTTTCTTTGGTCTTTTATTGTATGAAGAAGGTGGTCTCTTACAAGCCGGCCTTGCATATTGTAGTTAGGGTTGTGAGGCTCAGAAAAGCCAGGTTTCTTCCACATTTGTGAGCCAACTATCCAGGGTTCTCTGTTGATGATGCATGCACTGCTTCCTCCACATGTTGACTGTCGGTAGTAATGGATGCTTCCTGAAGCAGCCTGAGGAATCTGAAACGTGTTCTTAGAGTGTTCAAACCTTAACATTAAATTTAATCCAATGTTCATTTAAGAAAATGTGGGGAAGACACTATATTGAGGCACTGTCAACAACATGTGCTAGTAAACTGACAAATTCTGTATTCTGAGCTACAGGCAGCTTAAGTATTTATTTATATATATTTTTAAACAAGGTGTGTTTCTTGCCCCAGAATTCTCTTACTCAAATCTAGAAGTCATTTATGTATCTTGTTTACCAAACATACACAGAAAAAGGTTTCTTTAGCAACCTGTGTGGGTGTCCAGAGGCAGTAGGATGTGACTGAACTGGAATTGTGAAATCACAGAATTGTTGAGGTTGGCAGGGACCTCTTGAGGTCATCTCACTCAACCCCCATCCTTAAGTGGGGTCACCTAGATCCAGGATCCTGAACTCTACCTCTCATAGTCACTGCAGCCAAGGCTGCCTTCAGCCTTCACACGTCCACTGAGCCTTTTGTGGTTTGTGTCTATGAAGTCCAGCAGAGCACCTTTCCTCATTGGCTTCACTACCATTTGGGTCAGAAAGTTGTCATCAGTGCTCTCCAGGAACCTCCTGAGTTGCTTATTTGTTGCAGTTTTGTCCCTCCAGGAGTCATCTGAGAGAAGTTTTGTATAAAAATGAAGGGCTTGTAAATGTGAGGCTCCTTCCAGCTGTCTGTAGAAGTCTCTGTCCACCTATTCTTCATGGTCAAACAGCCTATAATAGACACCCACTACAATGTCAGTATGCTCCTCTCCTTTGCAGTATGCTTGGCAGTCTTTTGAAGGGTTAACTTATGCTGATATTTTGTCACACAGTTGTTGCTTTCAGACAAGTCACTGAAAGGCAGAGGTTGTTTGTATCTGAGATGGTAACCATGATATTTTGTTTATTGCTGTCATTTTAGACTAGCTTTTTTTTATATACAGGAAAGGCAGCTGTGCCTGCTTTTAATCCTTGTATAAAATTCACCTCTGCTGTGCTTACTAAGTGGTGTTGACAATTGATAACAACAGATAAGGGGACAAATAATAATTAGGGATGATTTTGCAGGTAGCTTCTATTTCCTTGTCTTACTGCCTTCCTCCTTCTCTGTCCTCCCTCCTTTCCTGTCCTCTTTCCTTTCTTCCTTTCTTGGCCTTTTCCCCCCTCCTTTCACCCTTCTCTCCTCCTTTCTCCTGTTTTTCTCCTCTCCTCTTTACAGAATTACAAAATTACAGACTGTCTGAGGTTGGAAGAAACCTCTGGAAATAATCTGGTCCAACCCCCAGTGCACCAGCAGTTGCCCAGGACCATGTCCAGATGGCTTTTGAATATCTTCATGGATGGAGGCTGCACAGACTCCCTGGGCATCCTGTCCAGTGCTCAGTCACCCTCACAGGAAAAAGTGTTTTCTGATGTGTCCTGATTGTGCAGGGGGATATGATATAATAGGTATCACAGAAGTATGGTGGGATGGCTCCTTTGACTGGTGTGTTGAAATGGAAGGTTACAGGCTCTTTGGAAAAGACAGGCCTGGTAGGAAGGGAGGGGGAGTTGCTATTAATGTTAGGGATAGGCTGGAGAGTATGGAACTCTGTCTGGGGACAGGTGAGCAGTCAACAGAGAGTTTGTGGATCAGGGTAAAAGAGAGAACAGCGACGGGAGACATTATTGTGGGGATCTGTTACAGACCGCCTGACCAAGAGGACTCGGTGGATGAAGTGCTCTATATACAGATAGAACAGCCTCACACTCACAGGCCCTTGTTCTCATGAGGGACTTCAACCACCTGATATCTGCTGGAGGGATGGTATGGCCCAGCACAAGCAATCCAGGAAGTTCCTCCATTGTGTCAAAGACAACTTCTTTCTGCAAGTAATAGAGGAGCCAACAAGGAGAGGTGCCATGCTTGACCTCGTGCTCACCAACAGGGAAGGGCTGGTT
>JAOEHY010006769.1:15369-41781 GCA_025447955.1 Psilopsiagon aurifrons | reverse complement strand
GCTAGTTTTCCAACAGCCATTCAAGCAAATGTGCTCATTTCCCAGTTTCTCCACAATTCCCTCCCCACCACAGTATAACAAAGTGCAGATTTTGCATGGCTACATTCCAGACTCTGTGGTGTTAAAAATCATAGCAGCAATGGAAAGGCATATAGCCTCAACAAGCATAATGTAAGACTTGAACTAGAGGTGACTCAGTGGTAGTCAAACAGATGCTATATGAAAAATAGAATGGTTTCTATGTGCTTAGTGGTTAACCCATAGAGTTAGTACCCACACACTAGGTTTTCATGGCTTGCAAAGCAGCAAAAATTACTCAGTCTGAATTAAACCAGTGATCTCAACTCAGTTCACTGATTCTGGGTGTCCACCTCTGAACACAAGTCCCTTCTATAATTCCTTTGGACTTCATCTTTGGGGTCAATCACATGAAAAAAGGCAACAACTATGTCCATCCAGTATTTGGACCTCTTCAGCTCAGTAGCAAAACATCCACTGATTCAGGACAGCTCAGCAATGGCTGAGAGAAGGAAGTTCAGAGCACAACCTGCTGCAGAAAAAAACCTAAAAAATTGCAGGGAAGACAGTGAACACAACAAAAGGACAACACACCCCTTTATTTTCCTCAAAGTATTAATGAGAAACTCCTGTGTGTGCGTTTGTGATGCCTGTCCCTTGTTACCAAGCATTAGCTATCACTTGCTTGGGTTACCAGACCTGTTGGTTGAAGAACAGCCTGGGAGACTTCACAGTTCAGGCTGGCAAGCAGCTGGCCATTAAACATTCAGGCCCAAAGTCTAGGGAAGGATTTTATACCAACTTACTCAATTCGACCAATAGTAGCTCTGGGAGAGACAGTTACAAGCCACTGTAGTTGTGGTTTTCAGACTGTCTTTCAATACAGATACAGTCCTACCGAAATAGCCCTTACCAGTCTCTCTTTCCTCAGAAATCAACCTATTTTTCAGTCAAAAAAGATCAGTTGATTTTTGTAATAAGAAGATACTGGACATTTACAGCAACCCACTCGTAATCTCTTTGGTGTCTATTCTGTGAATTCCCCCAGAAGGGAAACCCACATTATTCTGTGGGTTTCCTGTGGAATGTTGTCACTGCCTGATGACAAAAAGCAAATGTATGTATAATCTTAAAGGTCTGGAGCTAGATATTTAGAGCTCAGTGAGCACCTGGGCCTCATAAGGTTGTATTTTCCCCAGCAAAGTTCACTAAATATTTGGAAAACTACTCTTTCAATTGTTACTTCATAAATAAAAAAGAGAGGGGAAATGCACCATCATCAAAACATTCTTCATTTGAACATGACTCTCCTAAGCTTCTGCTGGACCAGAAAGCAAGCAGGTTGTGCCAAGCCTTCTTCTCTTTGGGGGCTTATGCAGAGGCTAGGATTTCAATTTGATATGCTAGCACAGATAATTCCCACTTGCATCCATCCTCCCCCCCAGCCCCCCTCCCGGGCAAGAGGAGGGCAAGGAGCACCACTTGCTACACTGAACTTTCCAGGAAACGTTGCCAAGCAGCACAAATCTGCACCCCTCCCTGTGTTGAAACTTCACCAGTTCAGACAAATTCTTACTCCTGTTGTTGCAATTAACCTTCAGAGAAAATTCTTAACTACAGTCTTATACCTATGAGGAACAGATGCAGATGATTAGCCTAGAAATGGTGTCATTGCAATTCTACAGTTGTTTCTCCTCTCTGGATGATATCCTGAGACCCCTTCCCCACAGCCTGGGAGTCCTTGCTCACTTAAAGGACGATTATATCCAACAGAGAGGTGATCAAATCTTCTTCCTTAATTGGGACACTGGAAATTAAAAAGTCCTCCCCTCACCCAGTGCTGCTCCTGAGAGATCCTGCAGAAAATCACGCACAGTTTTACCTGTAATCTGTCCCATTATCCTAAAGGTTTCAAAGAAAAAAGGCCGTGTCAGCATTACCTCTGACAGCCAGAACATGATATGCTTGGATGAGGAGTCCAGGGGGAAGGAGAGGGTGGGATCAGCCTCTCTGGGATCTGTGCTTGGCTCCACTTCATACAACACCTGCATCCAAGCACAGACTCCCACCAGACCCCACTGTTCCACACAGCACTCACCCCACCCCCAGATCAGTACTGTTTCATACTCACCATGTCATAAACATTGAGAATCACTGGTTCATTTGCCATTGTTGATTGCAGTAGAGACTGGATTAAAACCTTTCAGTCCCTGCCAGATGTGTGTTGCTGCCCCCAGGCTATGCTTTTACCCTGAGCCAGATAGAAGGAAGTGCCTCATCCTACAGTCTCTGAAGAAAGGAGCATGGAGGGAGGACGAAAGGAGGGAATTCTTGCTGTTAGGGGGATAAAGTTGGTTGCAGAGAGGCTGGAAGGCTCCAGCTGCGTTTTCTGGTTATATAGGGGTTTTCTGACCGCTCCACAGCACGACAGATCGGAGGTTTCCTTCTAACTCTGTAGTGCACCTCAGGGTCTGTAGTCTCACATAGCACAGTAATCAGGCACCGTCCACACCTGTAAATCCCGATCCACAGAAGACAGACTCCGAGCCCGAAGATAAGCCCTCTTCTGGCACCGTGGGAGAGGTGGGTGGTCGCAATGAACCTGTGCACTAAGGCACGGAGCAGCTCCGGAGCGGGGCACCGACCGACAGACCGACCACCGGCAGCGCGCCGTGCTGCCCGCCGGGAGCTGTCCGCGGTGCTGGGGCTCGGTCCGCACTCAGGGGCTCCGGCGAGGGCTCTCCGCTCCTGGCTGGACATGGCGAAGAGGTTGCGCCAGAGGGGCTCCAGCGCCGGACTCGGAGATGGGAGGAGGAAGAGGAGGGGGCTGGCTGCCCCCGGGGAAGAGGGGGGATGCTGCAACCCCCATCCTGCAGCAGCCGTGCAGGCAGACCCGGCGTCGGCGCCGAAGTTAGTGGGCAGTTCTCCGCAGGAGATAACGCGGGATTACCCGGCGCCGGGCCTGGAGGAAGGAAAATGCGGAGCAGGTGCTGCTTCCAGGCACGGTGAGGGGCCGGGGCAGGGCACCCCCAGCTGTGCGCGCTCTGCTCTCAGCCAGGGTCAGTCCTTATTTCGGGATCAGCTCGTCCCGAGTCGGGCAACCCCTACTGACTGACAGCCGGGGAAACCTACCCTGTCCTCTACCGGCTGGATGCATATCTGCGTGACACACGGTGGGAGGGCGGGGAAGGGACGAAGCGACTGGGCAGAGAGCGTAGTTTCATTTCAGGCAGCGGCAGGGTCTGGAGTTTCTTCTCTCCTGGAGCTACTTTACACTCGTGCTAGGTCCGGCCAGCTCTGCAACGTCCTGCTAGCAAACGCTTCCCTCTGACCTGGACGCGAGAGTCATTTACAAAATCCACTGCGGTAAATTCATCTTCCCTGTGCTCCTCCTCTCTCTTTAAAGGGAAAGCAGAGCCTGTGGTGGTGCTGAGAAAGACTGCAGTTAAGAGGGGAAAGAAGGGGGTTCCTGCACCCAGAAATTTGTAATGGTGGAGGAATTCACACATTGACCTTAAGCGTTCTGACACCACAAACTCTGAAGCAGCTCCCCCTGCTCCCCCTAAAAGAGGCAGGGATGACCTCATCTGAGTTAGAGGCGTATCTGAGGCTTTCTGCCAGCTCACAGCCAACCAGATCCCAATGAAAATTGCAGGGAGCCCGTTACATCATCAAAGCCCAGCATGCCCCAGCCCTTCCCGATACTGTCTTTAGCCACATGGGAACCATCCTGCCCGGGAGAAGGGCTCACCTCCCTTTGTCAGGAGCTGAAGGACAAGACCATAGAGCTGCAGCCTTGTAAATATTTGTTACACAGTGTGTAGGAGAATTTGTGGTGAAGGCATGCAGCATGAAAGGAGAGCAAGTCCATATCCTTCATAGCTAAATGTCAGCCCAGAAGAGTCAGGTATAAAAGTTTTCCCCCAGCCAGTGCCCGAGGAGACACAGAACTGCTTTGCCCTAACAGTATGCATTGGCATTTCGAAAGAGCAAAGCCATGGCTCGAGCCTGGGCATGACGGCATGCAATGCGCAGAGACTCCAGCACAGTAATTTCTAATGAGCTAGGAAGTCCAAGAGTGTGCTAGGCAATTCCACATATGGCACTGGGGGTGGGGCCAGCACCCCGACCACGCTGTAACCCATCAACTCCAACTTCTCTGTTACGTGCCATTAACCATCTGGCTCAGCAGCCTGGGCCTGCAGGAACAGTTTTTGCAGGTCAGAAAAGGTGCCTCCTCCTCCCCCCTACCAGATTCCAGCTTCTGCTCAGAGAACAGACTGTGCCCCATCGGCATTTTAAAGACCATGGAGCAATGAAAAGCTCCCTACGCAAGGGGTTAAGTGCCATCATTTATGCCCTAACTTGTAAAACAAACTTCCTACTGAATCACACAGGGTTTGTGCCAAACTGCCAAAGATCTTGAGATTGTCACTTTGGGCACATGTCCTGCCCTGGTAATGGTGGTGTTTTAAGGAGACTTGAAAGAGGGAATAGCTGATATTAGACCAACTGATGTAATTGGAAAAGTGGCACACAAGCTCTTCCCACACTTGTCCACATGGTTACTTGCTAAATTAACTGCAATCTCTGCTTTGCCTAGAATTCACCAAAATAAATTAAGAGACTTAAACCAGAGACAAATATCCATAAATACCTAGGATCGGAAGAGGTGACAGGCAGCCACAGTCTTAGATGTTTGGGCCTGTAAACATTTCTGAAATAATTACTGTGGGGAGGGGAAGCTATAAATTAAGACCAGAATTCCACTTCTAAATTTTAGAGATACCAGCAGGGGAAAAAATAATATAAGCCAAAAGCTTGTCTTTAAATTCACCTTCTTGCTTTAAGAGATCAAAGCCACTCTAAATGTGCAATTGTTATTTAAAGGACTTGTGCTGTAGGACAGACAGCAAATGTCACTTGCACATTAAGACCTGGGTTCACTCCCCCTAACTTGAAATGTAACTGTAAGAGCTACATTACGAATACTTTTGCTCTAGGCTCCCTTTTCTTCCCTTTCATAGAAGGGAGTTGCTCCACATGATGACCTAGCCTCATCGGTGGTCCTTTGAAAGTTCCTTTTTCTACCCCACTCTATTCTAGGCAACTTATTCTAACTCCAGATAGAAGGGATCAGTCTGAATACAAGTGTCCTAACATCAATATAAGCTGTTTAACAATCCCATAAACTCTTTACAAGGCTTGCCTTTGGCTGTGTTGAAGTGTCTCAGCAGCAGCTCAGACTAATACCAGTCAAGAAACTGAACTGTTCTATTTCAGGTGTGTGAGTACAAACCTGTGGATAGCCCTGCTGCCAATGGGCACCACAATCCAAGTCTTGCCCTGTAAAAAATCAACATTTAAACAAATTGCAAACACAGATGAAAAGAAAGATTCTTCTTACTACTTGCTAGAGCAGCTGGAACTTTGGGATCTGTTTTGAATTCTTCCTTAAACCACTTATGCTACTTTCAGGACAGAGCAGAAACACACATTTTTCTCTACATATGCTTAAGTTGGACCACACCTCAATTCACATTTAAGCAGTTTGTTGCAAGGCCTGATTTTCTCAGATTCCTCACATCGCTAGCACTCCCTTCCAAGGGATTAATGTATACAGTTTAATTGTGGTCACCTACACTCACTGTTCATGGCGTAAGTAAGTGCATCTTGAAGGATCACCATCTAAAGCAGACGATGTGCATTTACATGTCTTCTGAAAAGGTAAAAAGGGTTAAAAGGAAAATAATGCCACCATCCAACATGGATTAGAAAACCAAGAATCAGGTACAGCCTTCAGTAATTACCTGGCATATTTTTCAAGGAGGTAATGAGAGCTTCAGCCACTTCCTCCAGGTCTCAGTCACAAAAGAGACAGTGCTGGGCACTGCAAAGAGTGCTGTGACATTTCACCAGGGACAAGAACAAAAGAACAGCAGCACAGGGAAGAACTAATGGTCGTATTTGAGGTGACAGTGGTGTCTGAGGGTCTGCTTGTGTTACTATTCAGAGATTCTACTTTAAATTAACACCTTTCCTTAATTTACCCTCAAAGGCTCCTTAGCAACCATCTAAGGGCTTTCAAGCATATTTCACAGTGGAGCTGCTCAGTTTAAACTTCAAGTTACTTAATGGTCTTGTCTCTACGTCAGCTACAGCACTACTGGCTATCCATTATACTTTTTGACAACTTCTCATTTTGGATTACATATGACGCTTCTGCTCATGTCAAATTGCCATTATTATTCCATTGTGAGTACATTAGCTAAGACTATATCCTTTTTAAAGGAAATATAAAATGGTCTTTTAAAAACTAAAAATAGTATTTTTTCCAGGACCCTGAGAATGGTGGAGAGTATACAAGAATGTAAAGAGTTGCAGTGCCCTTCTTTCATCTACAACAATAAATCAGTTCCTGGGCAGGTGCTGGAGCTTTGTAGCCTTATTCCAGGACTATCAGAGGAGGTACTTAGGTTGAAACCTGGGCTCTCTTAGTCCTGCAGATTTAAAGCTCCCCCATCAAGGAAGGCAGTGAAACCTTCAAATTACAGAGCTAGTGTAGGCACCTTACACCTTTCCACCACACAACAAAGGATGCCTTGGGTTTTGTTCCCAAAACAATTTATGCATTTTACACTGGGGGAAGACAATCCACAGAAAAGAAGATGGAAGCTTTGGTACTTGCTCTTAGACATGTTCCCTAGCTACTAAGCTGCACTGTTTTAGCACCTTCAAACTGCCTATTGATTAGAGTCCAGCCATTAAATGCCCAGGCATTATGTCTCTTTTTCAGTCAAGCTGAGTATTGTATTCTGCAGCAACATTGCAGCTGCATTTCAGCCATTTTAGAAAAGTTAGCAAAGATAGTGGTACAGGATATTGATTAAAGAAATGCATAAAGGCATCCCAACTTATTCACAGAAATTAGGAATCCCTTATTATCCCTTATCCCTGCCTCTCTTTGCAATCCTTTTATAGAACCTGAACATAAAGGAAATTAAGAAATCACAAAAATATTGAAAGGTGTCTCAAAACTCGTCCTAATTTTTAACTTTTCCATTGAGATTTTTAATTGTATGTGTATGGAAGGGTAAAATACAACTTGCCAGCTAGGGTTACAGCTTGGTAACAGTAGTTAGTAACTACAAGTGCTCTACCCTCTTTACTTTGGTTGTATTAATTTATTTACAAATCACTGTGGTTGGTTGGTGGATTGGTTTTTGGAGTTGTTGTGGGGTTCCTCCCCCCTCCCCCAGAATACTAAAACTTAATTCCTTTTTCTTATTCACTTGCTGTTTTACTCACATTTTGGATGACTAGCCAGCAGATACAATAGCATGCTGTGATTGTCTGGGGCTATTATAGCATCCAGACAACACAAGGAACCTTTTAGCTTCTGAAGTAAACACACCAAACACCACATCGGATGGCAGGTACATCCACAAGTGCCTTCTGGTAGTTTCAAAGCTACTGTGCTTTACTGATCAGCACCATGTTTAGGTATTACTATGCCAATTTTACTTGGTTCGTTTTACTCTGTCACTCAAAAATCTCTGTTATTTTAAAGAGTGAGATATCCAATTATGCCTAAGCAAAGAGGGTAGCTCTCTAACTCCCTTGTCTCTCATTCGATTAGATACAGGGGGTGGGAAGCTCATTCCCTCTGAACAAAAAGAGCTTCAGTGTTAGACGCTTAAGTTGATTTCTTTGATCTCTGAATGCAGATAGCATTTTACAGCTTTACAAGGTTTAGTGATGGGTTTTGTTTAACCCAATATATTCTGTAAAACACATCTGGAGGGCTCTAACAGGCCCTTGCACATAATCTGTATAAGCAAACAGGCTGTGGCTAACCATTACACATGTGTACACTACTCAGACAATTCTTAATTCAAGCCAAAACACACTGCAGTGCTTTCTCAAACAAACTTGTTCATATATAAGAAGATCAAACAGTGAAGAAACATCTGCAGATAAAGAAAAAAATCTATCACTATTTGGAGATGGAACTCTGTATTTTCCCCTCATTCCTCCCAACCCAAAATTTTCATAACCCTGCTGTGGTATCCACACATGGCATTATCTGGTTACCAATGTTTTTGAATACTGCCATAATGTAAACTGATATACATGCCAAAGAAACCAGTAACAGTGTCCCATCACACTCACATTCCTTGAGCTTAGTTTGAGGTCTTACTTTGCAATGGCAAATGAACTGAAAGAACACACTGCACAAAGGCAGCCTGTGGCAGCGCACATTTCCCATTTTCTGCCTATTTTTGTTGACACCATAAGAGCAACCCAGGTTTAGTCACTATTTACAGCCTTTCACAAAGGACCTATGTGCTAATCTCTTTCAAGTCTAAATGCAGGGAGATGCTGGTTAACAGTGCCAAAGCAAAAAGCTGTGTTTGTTTCTACAGAGCTACCAAAACCCAGATCTTCAGATTAAATACATTTGTCATTGAGGAAGGCAGAAGCTACCACAGATGTCTTGGAAGTGTATTGGTCACAAACAGATTATCTAAATTTATTTTCTCCATTGCTTATGAACGATCCTGTAACGCAGAAGTCAGACCATCATCTGAACAGCAAGCAAAAATGTGAACCCAGACACTCAAAGGGTGAGGAAACAATCAATTCTGTCTTGTAAGAGTGATGAAGAAAGTTCAAAGCCAGGCAGGGCAGAAAGACTGGGAGAGACACAAAGGCCTCTTGCAAAGCTGGTGAAGTACACCGATGTAAGGACGTGTTTCTTACCCTTCACTAACCTCCTGAATCCAAACTGAGTTTGGGATGCTGTTCCCACACTGCACCCTTGCTAATGTCTCAGTCTCTTCCTCCAGTTCCAGGAGAACAGCTCCCTATTAAACACAGTCAAATGGCTATCCTGTGGTGCTACTCTCTGAACCCAAGTACACCAACTTCCTCTCTCCCAGTAAAGATTCAGGGAAGAAAGAGGAATGGGAGAGCAGCAGCCTGGGCTCCACAAGACACTCGTGGGCAGTGTAGGCAGCAGAGCCTTGGTTCCCCTTTCAAAGGGCTGTTTTTCCCCTCAGCAGCCTGCCCTGGAAACCACCCATGGAGAGAAGCCAATTCTGCATGACTTCTTCAGGTAGCAGAGATACTAATATCAGCATCCCAACAGAACTCCATTTGCTGCAACCATTTCCCCACAGACTTTTAACTCATGAATGCTATAAAATGCCACAAAGCACTAGTAGTATGTCACTAATTTCACCACAGAGATGGCAGCTCCTCATAGGACTTCTATCAATAGTCTCTGAATCACTTTGCGATGAATCAGACTGTTAAAATATTTAATAGTCATGCACCAGCTTGGCTGCTTCCTTACCAAGCTCAGATCTTACAAATTATGAGTAATATTGGCATTGAACAAGGGGCTAACATTTTGAAGACAAATAATCTCTATTTTTCCTTTCATGCCACCCCACTGGTTAATAGCAGGGCAATGATTTTCAGACAACGGATGGAAACCTTCTGATGAGACTGAATTATTGTATCTTGAAACAAAGGGGGAAAAACGATCATTTACGTGAATGTTTTCCAAGTACTTTTCATCTTCCTAAGTATTCATACCCTACTTCCTGCTCTCCAAAGCATGAGGAGGCTAGGTGGCACTGCAGGCTAATGGTCCAGCTTATTAATACAGAAACTAATTAAGTGCATTTGGTCATCTTATTCAACAAGTTCCATGGCTAATAATAGATTTCTTCAGCTTTCAATCACTGAAAAATTGAAGGCAATAGGCCTAAGTACATCATTTTGCAAGGTCAATCCTGGACTGAATTAACCAATAGAAGCCCTCTTTTCCTGAAGCACTGTTCATCCTCATAACTTTGCTTGGAGTAATGGAGTAAATATACAAAAACGTCAATATTATTTCAGACGTATATCAGAGTTTGCCTGTTCTATCAGTTCCTCACTGCAAGTGTCATGAACACTAAAGCACACACATTCCCACCTATACAGCCATAACCCAGCTTAACAGTGATATCTGCTTCTTTCTGGTTACAGCTGTGAAATAATAATAAAAATAAAATAAATAAAAAAGCATCTTTTTTCCTGCCTGCTTATTCTCTCTAAGCAGTATTCCAGAATTGGAGGCCTATCTATTTTCCTATTAGGAAAAAAAGAGATTGTATCAGTGAAGGGGTTATGCAGGTACAGTTCTGCTGCCTCACAAAAATATACACATGGTCCCATTTCCACCAACAAAGCACAAACCCTAATAAGCTTTCTCGCCCAGTGAACTCTGTGCTTGCTCCATCTGCATCATTTCAGTCACCTCTCCCACTCTCATGCCTTCCATGCACACACACATGCATCTTTGGTTCTCTGCATTCTCAAATGCTCCCATACCACATGCTTTAGCTTTGCTTGGGCCCTGCCTTGGAGTCTACTGCCTGTTGATCTCTCCCACTGTCTCCAGTCATTTTATTCCACAAAGAGATTTCATTGATCTTTCTGTGTGTCTTGAACAAACACATTGCCTGCCTTGCCCTTACACACATCATTGCATGGCAGTAAACACAGTCACCTTCTATCACAACAATATTCTTATGTAGAAATAACTGCAAGGAAGGCTCTCCAGCTCTGAAGATGTTAGTTTGAAGGACAGGCGTTTCTAGAATAAAAGATCTGGCATGATTATTACTAAGAAAATTACTCCTTATTGAAAAGCAAAATGCACCTTTAGCAGTATTCTAACAGAGGCAGGGTAAGTACAAAACACAGCACTTGGAAGGACAACAATAGATTGAGATAGCAAAATCTTCCACAAATGCATCTTCTCACACAGAATCATAGCATAGTTAGGGTTGGAAAGGACCTTAAGATCATCTAGTTCCAACCCCCGACACTCCTATTTGTGTAATGTGTGCGCTGGCTTGCACACACTGGCCTGCTAGTGCCTGGGACACAATTCTAAGTGCAAACCAAGAGAGACTGCAATTAACGTATTTCTACTGAGGGGAAACATTGCTATCTGGGAGAGAAAGCAGACAGTTCTCTCAGTGACAAAGCAGCAGAGTTCATGCAAAGCTCTGCTGTAACACAAGGGCATGTGCCTAACATTTGAAGCACTATTCAGCAACTAAGCCAAGGGTACAGCCTAAATAGGAAGGAAAAAAAGGAATAGAAAGATAATTATAAAGAAACAATGGGAAGATCTGCTGCACTGAACTGGCTGGGTGGAGGGTAATGGGGAAGCAGCACATGACTTGAACTCATCAGCTCTCCCCATCCTGCCCCAGAATGGCCACCTGTAATGCTCTGGAGGCCCCTCTGAGATGGCAGACACTGTACCAGTTTTAGCCCAACGCATCATCGGAGACCAAGGGAGAGGGAGGGCTAGGCAATGAACAGGTTTGATCCAACACAGAGACTGAAGCCAATTGAAAGGTGAAGTCACAGCTGCAGACACTGACCATCTACAAAGGAATCCAGATTATTAGAACTGAAAAGGAAAATCTGATGACACTGCAAATACAGGCATGGATATTTTTCCACAAAGGTGTTCAGGATCTCATTAAATACAAATGCACATGGGTATATATTTATATGTACACATAGATAATACATAAACTCAGCTTTTGATAAGAGTTCAGTATTGTTCTCATTTTGCTAAAATTCCTTCATCTGTTCCCCAGAGTCTCTCTGTAGACAACAAAGAAGTGAATTAGCATCTTCTGGTAAATCCCACTGAGACTGAGTGGGAAACCAGTGTTTTCTGAAAGACAAACTCACCCTCACCTTCTGAATGAAAAAGCCATTTTTACTAAAAACACATTACAGCAGAACAACTCCTGTCATTATAAAGAACCACTTGCAAAACATAATCCCAGCAGGCACTCAACCTTTCTCTTTCTCCATCTTAAAAACATCCCAGCCTCATCAAGCATGAAGACCTCATCAAATTCATCCTTCAAAATTTGAGCAGCACAGCTCCACCTTTAGCCACCAAATCACACACATAAACATCATCTCTCTTCCACTCAGGTAGCTGTCATGCTAATAAATACAAGGGGGTTAGCTGCTTTGTATTCCATGCATACTCCAAAGGGGCTCTTGAGATCTCACTATACTGATGGAATTCAGCTTTGCCTCATTTGCAGCTGTTACTGGGATCCCAAATGGAATCAGATACAGGTCAGGTGTTTTCCATTCCATTGAACAGCATTGCTTTTGAAATCCTTCTGTACATTGTACGAGAAGAGAGATTCAGATGCCAAATTCAAAAAAAATGTTAGTTTAAAAGAAAGTTCTTAAAATTTGTGTAGCAGCAGCCTCTGTCACTCATTTGAACTCACCCAAACCAGAAATGCATCCCGACCACAGCAGCCGAGGGTCAACAATATCTTTTGTACCAGTGCAGCCATGTTTCTGCCGTGATACACCTGTAACAATTCAGAATACCCAGTTTCCATCTATTGAACTCACTGCTAGCAGTAAGGAGACTTCATGCATGAGGTCTTTTTAGATATGCATAGGGTGTGTAACAGCAGGGGAATAACACAGCCTTCCATGCCAAGAAGGTTTTCATCAGGGCTACATCCCCATCTCCCTTGTACCTAACTCCACTACTCTTCACTGGCCAAAACTCAGCATACTTCCCCTGGAACTACAATGTAAGACAGGATCAATCATTTCTATAGGAAATAAAGAATTCACAATGGATATAATCTGAAGAACTCCCTATAAACTACCCCAAGTTGCCTCATCACAGCCATAGGAACCTGCAAGGGAGGCAGCATCCAGAAAGAACAAAGTAGGATAGCTCAAAAATACCATCCAGCAGAGTGCCTGAAGTTACAGAGACTGAATCAGGACCATGACTTCTTTGTGGTAAAGAGCAGCAGAGCAGTAGCAATCAATAGCTGTAAGTAAAGCAGACAGGCAAAATGCAAGAATCTAGGGGAAAGAGACAGAATATGGATCTATAGAAATAAAGGTGCAGCCATCAGAGGTATGTTTCACATGTGCACAAATGGCACCCCCATCCACCCAAGACTACTAGGGACATATGTTTGTATAGATGCTTGCCACATCTTGCAGCTCCACTTTTGTTTGACTTGTGTTCTACTGAAACAGTTACAGAGTCAAAATAGTTTGGTAATCTCATCTTTATATGTACTCAGCAAGGGTGGTAGCCTATCAAAAGTCTGACTTGCTGAGGCCAACCTGTAAAGAAACAAATATGTTTATTCTCAGTCATACCAATCCTGTACTTCCATCATGCCAGGCCTAAAGCAGACTTTATACTTTCATACAATCAGTAAAAAAACAGCATTAATGCAGGTCTTAGTGTTATGATGGTCCATGTACCTGGAGTCTCCCAATCTCATTGGGTTACACTAGTTTCTCAGGTGAAGGGAGAAAATACACAGGAAATGATGAAACATTCTATGCTGTGTTTCTGGTGGATACAGCATATTCTGGAGGGTGCTCCACTTGCAATGCTGGAAGCATGACGCTATTTTCCATCATCTTCCTACTTCCCCTTTTACCAGCTTTCATTCACACAGACACTTCCAGACAAGAACAGTGTTCACATTCAAGTAAAGTTTGCAGACTGCAACTGTCACTGTCCAAAGAGACAGAGGGGAGAAGCATTTGTCCGGCTCCCCTTTCAAAAGTCAGCGCCGGTGCTGTTACATTGATCCCCAGAATAAGCTCTGTATTGATAGCTGAAACAGACCAGGAGATGTGGAAACTCTCCAGGGAGCCATCTCAGAGCCAGGTCTTCTAGGAAAGCTTTTGCCTCTCTCAGAGAAGCCCTGGAAGGTCAGGAAATAAAAGCTTTGCATCAGATGTCCTTTGCTCAGCCTGAATGTCTGAAGCCTCTATTAGCTGGAAAAAGGCCAAGCCAGAGCTGTGAGCACTGACAGGAGAAATCATCTCCTGCTCAGGTAGGAAGTCAAAGTCAGCAAGAGCAGAGGACACAGCCACAAATGCTTTGCCTTCTGGCAACTCAGTTCCAACCCAGCTCACGTTGTGCTTCCAGACCACACAGGTGACAGATATGTTCTGCATATTGCTTATTAGAAAAGTGCCAAAGAGAAAGGATTCACTGATCACACCCTTTCCCTTCTCTGCTACCAAAGAAAATTTGCCTAAATGAGGAGGAGGTAATTCAGCCACACAAGGTAGCTACAGGATGAGTGCTCAAAGAACTGATACAGTCAATTGGGCAATGTAGACTGTGTATGTATGAAACATAAGCTTATTTCCTGAATAAGCCATACCTGCCATGCAAAATATCTTGTTCTAACACACAGTGTCTTTGACATTTACCTTCAGTCGTGAGGAGACTTATAATTCACAAGTGCCATAACCATGTATGATTCATCAGTTGTCTCCATAGGATTTAAAATAACTCAGATTGAAAACACCATCTATTTAATAAATGCTTATCAACATGTTATTTAATGTGACAAGTTTGGTTTCTTTTGCTCAGTTGAAGGTTTCTTTTAGGATTTTTATTTTATATACAGCTCAAAAGCACTTTGCCATAAAAAAAATTACATCTTAAAAGTGCTTCCCTGTTCAGAATTCATATTGTTTGTTTTGGTTTTTTAAAACAATGCCACTCTCCCAATACATAGAAACTGTGGACAGAAGCCCCAGTGAATTCAGAAGCAAAAGCAGACTCATAGAATCAGCTAGGTTAGAAAAGACCATCAAGTCCAACCATTATCCCAGGATGCCAAGACATCACTAAAGCTTATCACTGAAGGCCTCATCTACATGGTTTTTGAACACTTAAAAACACTTGAAGACACAGGGAAAAGACCAGATTTTAGTGCTAAGAAACAGCAACAGTTTTGTGGGTCTAGGAAGCATGGCATGGAGGAAAGAGGAAGTGTCCTACCAGACTTGGAGAGCAACATACTGTATAGGGAAAGAAGGAAGATCTCATGTGCCAGTCAAATGTGGGTGATGAAGTACGTCTGAATTCTGCAAGGTCTGAGGGCCTCAGACAGTGACGAGAACATCTGGGGACAGGACAGAACAGGCCCCAGCAGCAGCAACACAGGCTGCATTACCATGCACATGCTCCTACATCTGATGTAGGAGGTGACCCCTGCCAATGCCTCCACTGATCCCCAAACTGCAAACATGCTTCTCATGAAGCTTTGACTCACAGGCTGTAAGTGAGCAGCACTAGTACACTTCGTAGATGACCTTATGCAGTCTGTAATTTCTTTTCATGTCCTGAAAACTTGGAGTACAGTGACAGCTTGCTCTGAGCACTGCAGAAACTCCACTCGGTAAAATTTCACTGGCATGCAGATCCAGCCCCAGCCTCCATCTCCTCTGCCCTTCCAATACCACAGTGCTGTAAAGGCTCCAATTCCTTCTGTTTCATTTCTAGATGACCAAGTACCAAAACCAAGGGGCACTAGGTGTCATCTTCAGGACTGGCATTGCATGGCCCATCCATTACAGGGGAGTAATAGAGGAACCCAAGAGCAGAAGCCAAAGTAAAGCCCTAAGCGTCCCAGTGCAGGCAGCTGAAATATTATGAGATGCCCCTGCACTAAATATAGTTGTGACTGTAGAAAAGCTGTTTTGTTGACACATGCTGCCATACAATTTGACACATACTGAGCTGGCCTTACCCCTACTGCTTACAACAGTGGTGTATGTAGCTGTAGCCTGGAAGGTATTTTAGGATTAAATCCGAAGTCTGTCACCAAACACAGACACACATAACTTGCATATCTAAATAGATACTTCTCAGACAAAGAGATGTTGTGGGTAGTCCAGGCATGCAGAATTATGTATATTTTAGCTGAACCTTTGCAGGGGATGCTTATGACATAAAGTTGAGTGCATGAAAATGGAGATGAAGAAGCTGTCAACCTGAAGTGACAGCCTTACAAATACTATCACTCCTGGTTTAACCTTCATGAAAAATGACAGGATAAAATGGCTTACACAACATAAAATGGCTTACAACAAGTGGCACTATGAGAAGGAGCCACTTCCATCTAGTGCAGGTATCTCCTAATAGCAATATTCTAAAAAAGAACTCAGATTACCATACTCATGTTGCCCTATTCCTTTTAATTAAAATATGATGAGTAATTAGGTAACCCCACTGCTTCCCTCCTCTCTCCTGATCCTCTCCCTCCTGAATCCTCATTCAGATTTCAGCTGCCCTGAAATGCGTCGGGTGTTTCAACTTGATTCATTTCAAACCAGTAAGCAGAAAAAGCCAAGCAATGGAGTTTGGATTGAAACTGCAACCAAAACTTCTTTAAAGTTCAGGAGAGTTGGACTGACATCTGAAATTTGAAGTATTCACCTCCATTCACAGATAATTAAGGACATACTCAGCCGTTCGATTACACCAAGAATGAATCTGTCCAATTAGACCTGATTAATCAGCACAATTTAAATCTGGGGACAAATTAAGGTAACGGTTACCAAACATTTTCAACCTTTCTGGCATATCAACTGTAAAATACCGGTTTTAATCCTGTAACTGGGAACAGTCTGAGCAAAGGAAACTCTCAGCAGTCAAAAACAAACAAAAAAGAAGAATGGATTGAAGTGTAATACAGATGTCAGAGAAACAGTCTGCACAGTCTGCAGAGTAAGGGCTCAAGGGCAGATATTGGAAATCAAACCCTGAAACAGTAGTATCTATCCCCATAATTGTCAAACCTACTCCTACCTGCTCTCACTCTCCCTTATTTGTGGAAAAATTGCTAGGCTAACAGAAGGGCACTGCATTAAAACCAGATAAGAGAGACAACCATGATGTCCCTTTATTTTTCTTCTTGAAAAAAGTCAGAATCAGCAACTAAGCATCTCTTTCAGTCCTAGTTTTGCAATCTGGACCATTTTTACAATTTTGTTCTGGGAAAGAGAGGAAGCAGGGAGGGAAGAGAGGAAAGCCATTTTAAAACCTCAGACTACACTTCCAGCATTTGCATGCATCACATTGTTCAGCTCTGGTAGAAGGTTTAGCATAAGCAATATCTCACCTCATTAAATTCAGCTACCCTGTGAGCTCAATATGTGCTCTGTGCCACTCTTAGCAGTGTTACTGTGATTCTATCACTGTGCTGTTGAATTCAGGAAAGACTCCAGCCTATCTCCATTAAGAAGACTGCCAGCTACTTATTTGCCTCCAACCTTCCTGTTGCCATAACTGTTGATGTTTGAAAGAGGGAACAGTAAAGACAAGGACAGGAGAGGGCATTTTGTGGATAAAAGAACCTTGTCTGCCAATATTCTTCAGTGATCTCCAATTCTGAACAAGATACGGGAGTGGAATAACCTGGAGATAGAAAGGAGCTGTTAGAACACCACTAATTACTTGGTTCTCCAGAGAAATAAGATTACTACCTGTAAGCAATGCATGTATTACTCCCTGTGTATTACAAACCCAATTCTAAAGGGTTGCTATAGCTTTATTAAATTGTCCCAGAAGATAAAGCACTACCTGTTGGGAGCTCTTTCACTTGCTTCACTGCAATATTATCAGATCACTTCTCCCTGAATCTTTCAGGGTATTGCCATCTGTGAAGGGTTTGCTTTGACTGCTATACCATTTCAGAACTTGTGGGAGTCACAAAAACCCAGTCAGTGACTTTCTGAAGAGCTGAGCACTGACAACTGCCCACAGGAGTCCCTTAAAAAGAAACACAGCTCCTTCCAGAGGGAGTCTTTTGGGTTGGTACTCTTCCGACCTGCAAAACATCAGCAAAAACACCAGAGCATTAGTGCAGCTTTCCTCTGCCATCTCAACCAAAAATCATGCTTTCTCTTAAGGTGATCTTCTGTTCTGGAGGACAGGAACACAGAAAACACTGTATAAGGTTCCAAAAAAGAATGGGGAGGAATCTAGAGAACGGTAAGCAGAAAGCGTTTTAGTTCTCCTTGTAAATCTGAGAGGTGAAGGAAGAGGAAAAACTGAAGTTCATGGAGGAGTGAAGTGGAACTAAGAGGCTCTACCCAGAGCTCACTTGTGGGAGGAGGCACTGTAATCTCTCTCTTTGGAACAACCATTGCATTTAATGACACGTGTTCAACCACAGCAGCACCCCACAGCACATCTCCATGCCTGGAGGCTTAGCTGATGAATCTTAATAAATAAAGGTAAGAACCTATCAGGAGAAACACCACAGAAACCAGCACAGAGTAGGAGAAGAAAGTAAAAAGCCTGACAGAACAAGCAGAACATGGCTTGGAGAACAATTCAGCAAGGAAGTTTTGGGGTGAGAGCTGGGTATCTCCTTGAGACAACGAGAGAGCAGAGATACTTCTTGTGACAGGAAATGAGGAAGGGACATTGAATATTTTTGTAAGTTGGAAGCTAACATCACAGATTCCTAATTCTACCAACAGTCTTTTTGGTATAAAGAACCTAAAGGCATTTGGACTGTGAGCAGCAAAAGACAAGACCTAGATGTTGAACTTCCAAGTGGCTGGATACATAATAAAAACATGCAGCCTTTTTAAGATCACCATTTCTTCCAGAAAACTGGAAAACAAGTTTGTTTTACCTAAACAGCATATTACCTAAAAGGCTCAGATAATAATCTGAGCAAGTCAGACCTTGCTCACCTTCTTAATAAATCAGATTAATACCTCCTGGAAAGCAGAATCCTAAAGACACCCCTGCATGATTATAGTGCAAAGAAAAACCATCCTCTATTCTCTGTTGTACTGCTTCGATTGTATCAATATAACAGCAGGAGAGAACTAGTGACCAACATCTATTTTTGGAAGGCATCTACTAAAGCTCCCCATTGTGAGTAGTTATTGTTTGAGCTGCAAGAAGTACAATTTGACCATTATGGTTTATGATTTAGGGCAGAAAAATGGGAGTAAATGCGCAATCTTCCTCAATGACAGAAGGTCAACAGCAAGATCCAACAACTTTCAACACTTGGACGTATTTTGTTTAAAGTATGTGTTAATGAAGTGGAAGAGAAGACAAGCAATGAGATAACAGTATTTCAAGTGATACCATTACACATAAAAACAAATTTATACAGGCGCTTAGAGAGCTATGACGCTGTCCACTTAGGTAAGCTTTTTAAAGCCTCCACTCTGAAGAAACACTTGGTGCAGCTATGTCTATTTGACATAAAAGGCGAAACTGCAGTTTAGACAGGAAAAGAAGTAAAAGGCGAGAAGAACAACTCCCCTCTGATACAGACAACTCCACTGACAGGCAGATTTTCCTCCTGGCGTGTATAACTAGACGCTTCCAACGTGCCACTAATTCTGGTTTACAAAGCTAAAGCTGTGCTGGGTAAAATATTGTAGCTCTCCATTCTTCTGCTCTCTTCCTAATTTTTAAAGATTATTTCAATAATTGACATGTATCCTCTTAGCCAAGGGAAAACAATACAGCCAGTCACTGATTCTGTCACAGACCACTGTGCTACAGACCCTCTCCATGCAGCCATGTGTGCAAGCAGCTGTGAACAAGAGGCCGCGAGCACCAGTTCTTGAACAGTCTGTGTTGTTAAAGCCTGGGGATAAACACAGACACCCAGATGAGAAGCTTAAACCATACTAACAACTGTTTGAGAAAGAGTTCCTTCATCAATAACAGCTATTAGCACATCCGAGTGTGACTCATCTCTTTCACCATCTGTGACAACATGCCATTTGCATTAATCCCTCATTTTCCCTGCCCCACATTCTCTTAGCATTCATGCCTCCCAACTTGCAGGAACATTTGTCTGACCCTTCCCCATAAAACAGCCACCATCAACACATGTATTTACATGAGCCACTGGTCATAACCCAGAACACTGAACTGATTTGATATCGCCATCTTGGGAACCAATTAATTGAGAATTGCTAATGAATCACTAACGCTCAGTGACTGTATCTTCAACAGGCAGTGATTATATAGATGGGTCATTTCTGTGTGTACAGAGTGTTACGTCATTTTTTTTATCTCTACTCTACTACACACTCAAAAATATGTTCAGATAAAGAAAGTATATCAAGACCCTCATGAAAACCCTAGGGGCTAAACCACAAATACTATGCATCAGAAAGAATTTACCAGGGCAGTTGTTAAATGACAGAAGTATACCATTAGTGGTGGTTTCATAAAACAAGCATCCTACTTTCAACATGTTAGATTTAATCCATAAAGTAGAGGTGCAGAGTAGCTTTAAAAGGCAAGTCAAGCAATTCAAATTCATTTCTGAATCAGAACCTCAAGAGGACAGCTTTGAGACATACTAGGATTTCCCTCCTGCTAATCCTTCCCTATTCCACAGGTGATAATTGCTTCTACGCCTTTCAGTAAGGGCAACAGAGATCTCCACAGTGAAAACCCCATTTTTCTCTCTCAAGTTGCCTATCTGATTAACACAGTAAAGCTAAATTCAGAGAAAAAAACGTATCTGCATGTATTTAGCCTCATGTTGTGGTTTCCATTTCAGCCTGAAAAGGTTCCTGTGTCCCTTCAGTGCATGGAGGAGCTGGTGATGGGCAGAAAATTTTCAGAGTTAGGTGGAGAAAGGTCACAATGTTTTCTTGATGGCCCAACGAAAAAAAAGCCATGTACTTCAGGCATGAAAAAAGTCACTAGAAGGCCACAGCAAAGCAAAGTTTTAGAGAACAGTTTAGTTTTGTGCTCTTAAAATAAATCAGCATTTGACAAGCAAGAGAGACAACTCTCTGCCATCCTCTTTCTCCTCCACCTGCCCCCACTGCCAGGAGAAGCATGATGGGAACACCAGCCTAACATTGCTTTTCTCTTCTCAGCAGAAGACATTCATCCTCTGTATTCCCTGTTGTTAAGCTCTGAATCAGAACGATTGCTCCTATTAAAGGACAGCCTACAGTCTCACCTCTAAAATATTAAATATCATGACTGTCAGAACCTATTTCAGTCAGCTGAAGCTGTTGAGAGCAAATTCCTTTAACTACTTTAAATCAAGGGCATGTTGGCTTTATGCAAAAAATAAGCCTGCATTTTGGGAAAGTAGCGGCTGCTTCTCTAAGAAACAGCAAAGATACTCACAAGGCACTGACAGAAGCACACACAAAAAGTGCCACAAGGTGGGCCACATCTCATGCTTTAGCAACAACTGTGGGGTCTTTGGGATTATTCAAAACTTTCTCAGTCCCTAGCACTTTTATAGTCAGTGCCTTTCACATCCAGCCCACATCTCCATAATGCCATGTTCACTTGGAACAGCAGCATACACATTCTCACAACAGCATTTAAAATTACACTTAGAGACAGCAGTAGCAGAGTAAAGTGGTTTCCTTAAAGCAGCATTTTGAATAAGTTGTTTGGGGCTTTTTCACCACAGCCACAGAAATCCATGTGGTACATTGTTTGGTTTTATCTTCCAGCTTCACACCCCAGCTTCAGAACAAGGTGTTCTCATTCTCTTACTTATAAAAATCCTAAACGGATGATGTATTTATGCACTACAGACAAATTCAGTAGCTAAAATGGGACATAACAGCAGTTCAAGGAAAGATTAATTAAAGTTTGCCAAGCAGGCAGAACTTGCATACAGAATGGGGAAGGCTTTTTCTTTCTCACCCCTCCATGTCTGAATGTTCACACAAGAACATCTGAAGTCCTGTTTCAACCTCCAAGTGAAACACAGTGGAGGCCAAAAACCACTGTACTGTGTAATTTCAGTAGAGATTCAAACACTCCCTTTTAATTACCATTAGAAGAAAGTCAACAGTTTGATCAGATTCATTGACAACGTCTACACAACACTTCCTCAGTGGTTTATAGTTAATTGGCACAATTGGTATCACTGCTAGGGGAAAAAAAGAAAGATCCAGCAATTCAAGAAACAGGACTCAAGACTGAAATTTCTTTGCAGAACTGTAATCTTCAAGTGCTGGGCTGGCAGACAAACTGCTTTTTGTGGCTCTCATGCTGCAGTTCAGCCATGTGGTTTGTGACAGCTCAGCCCCACACTGCTGCAGAGACTTGGGTGAAGGTGACAAGAAGCTCCGTCTCTGCAGAGAAGCTCCCAGCACAGAGGATGACTGCTGTGCCAGGCAGACTGCATCTGCACCTGTGTCCCATTGATACCTATCCTGCTTCTATAGGACCTCTGCACCTTTTCTGGCCTTTCTTCCTACATGATTTCTGCTCCCTTCCCATGGATCCCAACACAGCAAAGCCAAGAATATGTGAGTACTTCTCTTGTATAATAACAGCCAAAGCTATTCCATTTGCCATGAGAGTGTGCGACCAGCACGCCTTTTTGTGCATCAGCTGACAACAGTCAGTGGGGGACCACAAGCAGAGTTGCAACAAGTTTTCTCTGAAGTCATTAGAAACCCTCTGAAGAGCATTATACGCACAATGAAAGAAGAAAAAAAATCCACATAACCTGAATTACTGCTCACCTTTTATAATTAAATTTCTGAACTGTATTTTCAAACTTTGTACTATAGTTGCTATATTTAGAAAGAAAGAAGTGAAAGAAGCCCTAAATATTACAATGTGTTTATCCCTTTTCCTTCCATGTTTTACTGTTCAAATAATCTAGAAGTTTACTAGAACATGCTGAGAAGCAACAGATGCAAAATACCATTTGGGGTGACTGTGAACCCACTATTACATTTGTTGCATTTGGACTCCCTTATACCCTATGTATTTAATTAAGACAAGAAGTTACATCTTTCATACACTCTCCAGTTCTACCTGGGAATCCCCATGCTAATGACTTTTCACATGAGATTGCTAGTATCTCAATCATTCTATATTTTTAAAATACCCATAAGAACCCAAGAATTCTCCTGCACTAATGATTATTAAATTTATTCAAACCACAGAACCATCTAACTTGGACTATCTCCCATTTAACAGCTTAATGTCCTTCAGTTAATGTCAGCAATCTACCTTGAAAATTATCTCCAAATTTTAAGTGATTCAGGGAAGGAGAGCTTCTAGTCTATTTGCATGAGTGTTATTAACATCCAGAGTAGCTCTAATAGCTCATCAAGTGCTTATTACTGGTTAGACTGAAGTAGATGAAGCAGGTAGCTGTATCAAAGATAAAAAACCAGCATGGCTTGTACCTTACACTGCTACTTCTCCATTCCCAGAAAACAGTTTAAATGAGCCAGCCCCAGGCATGTTTCCCTGACTTCCCCTGCCCTAGCAGTCCTACTGAACTAGGTTCAGCATTTTCTATAGGTTCATTTCCTTTTTGTTAGATGCACACTTCCCATGCACTCGCTACAGATAAGAACACAAAGGTTTTCTTCAGCACTTCTTTTCTCATCCACTGTAGGTCTTCCCCTAAACTCTTCTCAGAGATGCAGTTAGCCATGGATATGTAGACAACCCAGCTCTCAAGCACAAGTACAGATGTTTTTCTAAAACTCTACTTGCCTTTGCTAAACTTCTTTCCCTCTTCTTTCTCTGGAAGTACTCTGCCCCAGCAGAAGAATTACGTGCTTAGCATAAACTGCACATTTGCTCCACTTTCCCAACTAGTGACTGTCATCTGGCAGGTGAGCCTGAAGATCTCCCTGTCTGCCCACCCAACCCACAGCAAGAAATGAAGCACAGGTCTAATGGGGACTGACAGCTGGAAACATCTTTTCACGCAGCACCAGCACGATCAAGAACATGAAAAAGTGAGACAGACAGACAGTAAGAGCAGAAAAGGCAGGCCTGGAGCTGGGAGTTCTCATGACATCAGCACAGGTCTTCAGAGGCATTCCTAAAACTGGAATCCAGCTGTTATTGCTTTAGAGACTGGACCATCCTGCTTAAAATACTGGTACTCAGCAAGAGCTTCTTGCGTCCACTTAATCTGAGTGAAGCTTGTAGGGCTTCTCTGGGCGCAGTTCAGAGCTTCTTATTGCTCCAACTGCACAGCCTCCGCTGCCTCAGAGGAGTACATGCTTGTACCTGGTGTTCTGACAATCTGTCCTCCAACACCTGACAAAACAGCCAGCGGGAGGGCAGTCACAGAACTAAATCACAACATTCATTTCCAAAGGGAAGAGAAAAGGAGTAACACCAAGACCAGTCAAGCTAGCTCAGAGCAACTAAGGAGACAGAGTTTAATTAACAAATATCAGTACCTGCTGAGACAGAGCAAGAGCAGCAGTTTTTCTTTGTGTCACAGAGAAAAATTCAAGCTAGGCACAAACACAAGGCTGCTGAGAGGCAGTGAAAAGCGAAAGGGAAGAAAACTTCACCGAAGGGAAACATGGATGGAAAAGCCAGACACAAAAACATGCATGAAAACTTACTGAATGATCTCACATCATTCACACACCACTTTGAGTAACTACATTACATACTAGGCACAGTTACTCTTCTTTACTAAGAGTGCCAGCCTAGTAAAGTTGGTTTTGGCAGCCAGGTAATAGATAAACAGCTCACCCTACAGCAAAGCTTGCCTGTGATCGGTTACAGCTGCAGCAGGAAGGACAAAAGCTTTCAAATTTGACAAGGAAAGTTGTTTTGAGTCTGTACAACATTGCTCTTCATTTCAACTCGTGTACATTCTCATCATATGTGGATCCTTTTTCGAGGAAGCTTTGAACCACCTGGAGTCCCCCTCAGCTGCACATGGGGAAGAGACACAGCAGAGCTCCATAGATGACATACACCAAGCACAGCAGCACGGATGCAGCTTGAGTCTGCCAGAAGCTAATCATAAGGAAAACCCTGAGGACAAGAGTATAGTTAAGACTCTCCTTCAGACTTTGCCACATAACTCTTTCCTTGGTTCCCCAGCTGGTGGGACACTGTAAAGCTATCCGCTCTTTCCTTCAACCCGAGTAGAGGAAAATGACTTCTAGAGGCAAAATCCACATCAATAAATTAGGAAAGAGCATGGGAGGAAGACTGCCCCATAAAGCTCACCTGATCTGCACCAGCTTCTGCCAGCAAGGGAACAGATGAAGCTCACTGACCACTCAGCTGTAATCTACTTCACATTCTGATAAATGTATTTATTTTTTCTTTATATCAATGCTATACACTATAAGAATGCACCCGTTAGACAAAGAATCCAATAATCAGGAAACGCCAGCAGTTACTGAAAAATCATAAGCACGGGGGAAAGTTGCCCCTCTACCGAACTCCAGTGTTTTCACCAACAATCTGGTAAAAGACAAAGCCAGTCAGGATAGTGGACTGGTAAATATTACAGCAGACAAGGCAGAGAGTCATCTGGGCCCATCAGTGCACACCGCTGACACAAACAGGAGATGCAAGTCAGTCAGCAAAATACAAAGTCAGACACCTTCACTCACACCATGAAGGTCATACTGGGCCTGGACAAGGAATCAGAAGTCAGAATATACAGGCACTTAACACTCATTTCTCATGTCACACTATGTCAAAAAGGGATTGCTCTTTTGATCCACTACCTGGAACTAAGAGAATTTGCCTCTCATATGGCAATGGCATTTATTCTGTGGTTTACAGGTTCCTTAGGCTGCTTGAGAAACCAAATGAAGAGGGAAAAGCTGTACAGCACATCTAAGAGATTTCCAAGTTATTCGAGAAAAGACAGCTTCTAGGAGCTGACTTAAATTCACTTTGCATGTGTCTGCACCTTCACCAAAAGAAAATGTAAAGGTCTGCAGATAAAAATTAGATGGAAAACTCCTAGGATATGGCATTGACATGCTCACTCCACACATGGCTGGAGTGTCTGGATAACACTGGAAAGGGTGCAGAAACTTCTCATAAAGTATCTTACACTGAGAATCTTGGGGCTCAGTCAGCTTCATTTCTTAAAAATAACGTGAGAGGTAGGCGGTTAGAACACACAAACCCCCTCACAGGGAGGGACTACCAGCTATTAGAGGCCTCTTTAATCTAGCACAGAACAACTTAACAAACCAGTTGTTGGAACCTAAAGGCAAACTGAAAGCAAGGCACCATTCCCTCCCACACACTCCTTTCTAGTTTGTTTTCATTAAAAAGTGCCAGAAGTGGTGCATCTTCCTATTTTCGGATCAAGTCTGGCTGCTCTTACTGCCATGCTTAAGTCAAATACATACTATTAGCACACATAATTCAGGAGATTCTGAGAGACACAAATGCCTAGAATATACAGGAGGCCAAACTAGATGGATTTGCCTTTAAACCACAGATATGTAAATCCAGGCTTCTGCGGATCAGTAAATTCACAATAAGGTTGAGGAACAGATGAGAATGGGAGAGAAACATGGGGATTTAAGCTCCAGCTGTGCTCAGTATTAATGGCAAATGAATTCTTTAAAAAAACAAGCTTCTAAATTACAGTCAGAATGCCTTCTATGTTTGTCTTCAAAATGTCAACTTACCTTTTTCCCTAATGTCGTGGTTTAAGCCATAAATCAGCCACGCAGTTTGTTCACTCACTTCCCCCTTTTTCTTCCCTC
>JAOEHY010006769.1:0-11203 GCA_025447955.1 Psilopsiagon aurifrons | reverse complement strand
GGGTTAAAACTTAAACAGAGGAAGTTTAGATTGGATATAAGGAAGAAATTCTTTACTGTAAGGGTGGTGAGGCACTGAGGTGGGTTGCCCAGGCAAGTTGTGAATGCTTCACCCCTGGCAGTGTTCAAGGCCAGGCTGGACAGAGCCTTGGGTGTTACGGTTTAGTGTGAGGTGTCCCTGCCCATGGCAGAGGGGTTGGAAGCAGATGATCTTAAGGTCCTTTCCAGCTCTCACTATTCTATGATTCTATAAGAAACCTTTTCTAAGACCCAATCTAAACACCCCTGGTGCAACCTGAGGCCATTTCCTCTTGTCCTATTGCTTGTTACTTGGGAGAAAAGATGACAACCCCCTTTCTCCATCCTCCTTTCAGGTAGTTGTAAAGAGTGTGATAAGCCTCCCTCTGAGCCTTCTCTTCTCCAGACTAAACAACCCCTATTCCCTCAACCATTCCTCATAAGGCTTGTCTCTAGACCAGCTTCACTGCCCTTCTTTGGACATGCTCCAGCACCTTAATGTCTTTCTTGTACTAGTGGGCTGCACACACAACTTAACACTAACCTAAGTGGTGACCTCTGAAACAACAGGGGAGTTCTGCCTCCTGTAAGATTTTGGCCTCTGAAACAGAACTGCAAAACTGGAGAACTTGAGATTTTGTCTTCACAGACAAACCTCTGCCTCTGAGAAAAAGTCTCTGAGAAAACACACCATACTCCAGCAAAACAAAGACATGGGGACTTCTCCCAACTCACCTCTTTCGTGATGCTGATGCAAACAAGTAAGGCACAGATGATTACAGCCGTGGTCAACTAGAGAGGCTACAGTTCAAATAAAATCCTTGTATATATAATTCACACAGAGCACCTGGACATCACATTTTTCTGCTTCATGATAATACAGATCTATCAATCACAGAAACCAGTTTAAACTGAGACAGAAATAACCCTAGAGAAACAGGTTAAACATACCCTGCGCTGAATTTTCAAAGACACATCACAGCCTGCATTCCTGAACAGCTCCACAGCATCCTTGTGCCGCAAATCCTTCAAGTCTCTGCCATTGACCTAGCAAAAAAGGAAAAGGAAAAACAGTTTCTGAAGGGCAGAAAGTAATTTTTTAATGATGCAGGCTAGAACAAGAAGGAGTCAAAATTCTTCCCTTTTCACAAAGTGATGCATTTGGGGCATGATACTATAATCAGCAAGATCCATCCATTCATATTATAGATGTATTTTTATATGTTGAGAGATAACATGAGAAACCCCAAGCCACAACACAGAGGTACTGAAAATAACTACCTAGAAGCAAAATCAAAATAGAAGACGACAGCTGTGTTAACAGCAGGCTCTTATACTGTTGCTTTACTGGCAATAAATCCAAGGTGTAATTCTGACAGCTAAAGAAAATAAAAGAGCAGCTACAACAAAATTATTATTATGAGTGTCTTTCCCACATTGTTCCTTCTGCTGCTCTACTGTTGAAACCCTTCTGTTTGAAAAAGTCTGGTAAACTTACATTTAAAAAGCACACTGATAAAAGAAAACAAAAGAAGACTTAGATATGTTTTGGCAGTGACTTGAAAGTGTTAGCATTTTTCTTCATTTAAAATAATATCTTACAGCAATAGGCTTTATAACCTATTTGATTTAATTCACTAACTGATGATATCTATCCTAATTTTTCATCCCCACTACCCCTAACTGTATCCCTGAGATCATACCCGGTGCCTCTTTTCTCTTGATATTCAGACTTCCCAAACACAAGTACATAAATACTAAGCTTTCAAGAAGACAGGATAATATTCTCTAATGAACTTACTATCACTTTCTGGATCAATAAGAGGCTCCAGATACTGCAAGGCACTCTGTAGAGGCTAAAAGATTACATGTGGGAGATAATAAACACATATAAAATAAAATTTAGGAGTATTAAAAGACCATGTATCACACTAGGAGAGGCTACTTCTTCACCCAATCACTTTGTAACTCATATTGTCTTGTATGATTGCCAACTGTTTGAAGAACCAGCAGGACTGAACCTCAGCCACTTTAAAACATTTTTCTAAAAGGGTAAGCAGCCTGTATTATTCCTGATCAGCTGAAATAAAGATTTTTATGGCCAAGAAGTTTTACAGCCTAAAAATCCCCCAAGCAAAAGGATCAGTAAAAAAATAGAAACTTAAGAGATGGAAGACCTTTGTTTACATGTGTATCAATGACAATCCATTGTGAGCAAGAGAAGGTCTGACAGAATCTAAAACTTCTGAGAGGCAAGTCTGAGGAAACATAAATGCAGCACCAAGGAGTGCTTCTGAGACAAATCAAGAAGGCAGAAGAGATGAGCCCATGTGCAGAGTTCTACCCAAACCCCCAAGACAGCTCCTCCACAGAGTATGTTCAGCATCACCTAATTGTATTCATCAAACCCTCCCTCTCTGTGCACTGCGATGGCAAACCCCCGTCTCATATCACGTCACTGATCATCTCTCATCACAGCACTTCAAGAACACATGGGGCGACAGAAGAAAGGGCTTACCGATAAAATTTTATCTCCTTCTTGTAATCGGCCATCAAGGTAAGCTGCCCCATCCTTTTTGATCCGGCTGACATAGATGCTGCTGTCATTGGAAATGTACTGCTGATCTGTGCCTCCAACAATGTTGAAGCCCAGCCCTAAGGTAAGCCAAAGAGAAAGCTGATGAGAAAAAACTCCAAGCTTCAGACATTCTTGTTGTTGTTGGGGACTGCACCTTCCAAGTTCCCTTTTTTCCTCCACCATACTGAAACTCAGCACACAAATCTGCATCATCCTTGCCAGCCATCACTGTCTAGAACAGTTATTCTCATGAAGTTTATCTTGAAAGTAGAAAAGAGACCCTGAATGCTTGAGGGCCCAGATGCTTCATTCCATAAAGCACCAAAGAGCCATTTTGAGATGGGTGCTGGAGAATACTGCGTGACATGTCACTGTTTTTGAGATGCTGATTCAGCCCTCAGCAGGAATATGCCTCTTCAGCACAACAGGAAAGGAAAAGAATGAATTCTGCATTTCACAGGAGGCTACGGTAAATTATTACCTTTCAGCAACAAGAAATCATGCCTGACAAGCGTGTCATGAGCTGGAAAACAGAGTTAGGAAAGGCAAGGAGCATTAGACCCTGTCTACAGATGAGGAACAGGTGAGCGGAGCTGTGCTAGCAGCTCAAGGACACTCAGCTCAGAAAGATCCCCTTCAGGAGCTAGAACTGGCATACTTTGCCTCCATGAATAAGATTAGCTTAGATGCAGCTACTTCAAATTGTATATAATCACCTTGTTCTGTTTCAGTGATTCAACACATTAAAGAAAATAAAGACAAAGTTCTTGGATTTAAAGCAAAACCAAAAAAGAATACAAATACATTAAACAGAACTGATGTCCACATTTCTGTTATGTTTCATACTGTTCTTTAAAGTAAGCCTTGATTACAGATCTCTAACTGGAACCAGCTGCTGGATTAAAGTGCAGTTAAAGATTAAGACTTCTTGCTTCATCAAAATTGAGAAGAATAAATTGAGTTAAAATTGGAAAACCACAGGTAATGAGAGCACATTACCCACTTTGCATGCAATTAAGTCTCTCAATAAATAATTGTACGTGACAAGGGATGGGAAAGATTTCCTAAGAAGAGTCCTGCAATGAAGAAAGAAAAGTCAAAGAAAAAAATTCACCAAAACAACAAATATACAATCAAAGTAAATGAGGCAGTGGGAGAGGGAATCCTCTTTTTTCTAATACAAACCAGTCATCCAAAACCTCTCATCAAGAACAGCTGAAGGTGAATTCTCCCCATGTTCAGCCAGGTTGATTCATTTATTTTCTTTTTCTTTTTTACTTTCTCTCAAAGTTGGGACTCGAACCTCGGGGGAGAGTAGCAAATGAAAGTAAAACCACCTGGTGCCTGCTAGGAAGCAGCATTTTAAACCAGTCATAGGAGATCAAAGGATGTACTAGATGAGTCATGCTATTTTAACTACGCATCTAAAGCTGGGAAGTAAAGAAATACTAGCAGCAATATTGTCACACCTCCCCCTCTCTCCCCCACCCCCTTCCTTGCAGCTTCAGACAAATACGGAAGAAAACAGAAGAGGCAGCAGGCTGAAGAAACACTGACATTTCAGCTAGACTATTATCTATTCCAAAAAGGGACAGCTGTGCACAGTAACACACCCTTGGGTGGGAATTAAAAAATAAATCTGAAAATCCACAAACATAAAATTATTTGCCATAAAACCAATAACCTGGGAAGAGGGGGAAATCAATACTGCAGAAAGTATGCAGTTTAATCAACATTTATAAAAAAGACAGAAATAAGGAAACAGTTTCAAAATACATTTTCTCTCACATATATAAAAAAATCCCCAAATATATATATACACGTATGAACCACAGAATCACAGAATGGTTTGGATTGGAAAGGATCTTAAGATCATCTACTTCCAACCCCCCTGCCATGGGCAGGGACACCTCACACTAAACCATGTCACCCAAGGCTCTGTCCAGCCTGGCCTTGAACACTGCCAGCGATGGAGCATTCACAACTTCTTTGGCCAATGCATTCCAGTGCCTCACCACCCTCACAGTAAAGAATTTCTTCCTAATATCTAACCTGAACTTCTCCTGTTGGTGTTTAAACCCATTGCCCCTTGAAAACATAAACATTATGCAAGTTTTCACCCACAGTTGGATAAATAATCAAAAGTCACAGCATCGATCAGCAGAGGCAACGTGAGATAGATCTTCATGACAAAAAGAAGCAGCAGCTCATGCTAGACCAAGTTCAGTGTTCACAGGACTTATTCACTGTGTATTTCTTTTCCAGCACTTAAAACTTCCATTCTGGCTAAAATATCTCTCCTACCATTCCTTGAGTGCTCTGCTACTGTTCTCCTTCCAGGTCATGCAGCTATAAAAGCAATACAGCAGAATAAGGAGAAAAGCAGCAAGAGGAAGAGAGCACGGATTGCTAAATCCCTACAAGGGACCAGAAGTGAAATAGCAGAGTTTAAAAAGCAGGCTCTGGGCCAAACAGATGCTCTCTGAGGCTGCAGACCTCCCCATGCCTCATTTAAACTCCTCAAACTTAACAAATCCCTCAAAATAAGAAATCTGCAAAATTATTATTGGCAGGATTAGGAAATGAGATTAGAAGTTAAAACAATGGAGTTAATTAGTTTTCCATAAATCCAGAGTTTTCTGCCTAGTTTCAGCCTAGTGCTTCAGAAAAAGCCTGAAACAGAGAAGAGACATACACACACTGTCTTGCCATTGTACATACACTCCCCTCCTCAGCAAACTTTTGCCAGAGATATTTAGTATCAGGCCTATTCTAAAAAACTGCAGTCAAAACTCCAATTAGAGGGATTCTGGGATTACACTGTGCTTTACAATTAACAGCGCTGTGTTTCTTCCACAGAAATGAGTTACAGCACACACAGTAGAAGTATCAAGTTTTTAAGGGGCTGTAGGACCTTCATATTAAATAACATAGCTAGAAACCTAACTAAAAAGACACAGCCCATCTTAATGATGGAACAAACGGTACTCCTGGTAATAAGGTTTCAATTGCTATGGCTGCATTCAAGACTTCTCAATTCATGACCCTTCAACATTACTTTTCAACTCGCTCAAAATGTATGGAAACAGCTTTCCCATCAGAACCAGCTTCATTTGGTATAGAATTTCCATTGACAAGCGTGGCTTCATTAGCTTGAGCTCAAGGCTGTGCGGGCAGTGCTAGGCAGCCTTCAGACCGGTGCCTACTGCAGGGAGCAGAGAAGGCAGGGGGCTGCCTGCCAGGCTCAGCCTTTGGGTGTTATTGCTGGCACGGGGGCCAGGACCGACCCCAGCCCTGCACAGAACTACCTGCACTCCCGAGAGAGGAAAATGGCACATACACCAACGTGGATGCTGCAGGTCCCCGGGGGCCCCACAGAGCCAAGGCCGGCCAGCAGCCGCACCCAGCAGTGGTGCACACAGAACGGCTGCCACGTTTTTTTTCATGCTCATTTTAATTCAACAGCACCTCATGCACCGAAGTGCAACTCTAGCTGCAAAACCTCGCTGGAGCATGCGGTTCTTTGGAGCCCGGATTTTGCTCCGGAGCTGTATGCTTGGTGTATGCTTGCTGCACTTCTGCAAGTGCCATTTGAATGGCATCATAAATCCTGTGAAAACACAAGGGTGGACAGGCTCCTGCAGGCTCCCGTGAGAGCACACACTGCTGTGAAATGAAAAGCAAAGCCAAAACCATGCCCCACGCACTGCCCTGGCCCCTCTCCCTTCCAGCCTGCGCTCCTCTCGCTCACTGCCCTGAAGCCCTCCTTAATGCTTCCCGAACACCACACCGCTGACAGCATAGGGTATGATCACTTTCACTTATGTGTTTCAAAACGCCCCCTTATTTCGGGTGTCCCACACGGCTGAGCGCCTGCCACCTCACTTGAGAGCAACAGGAGCTGCCCCGGAGATGGCAGGTCCCGGGAAACCCAGACGTGAGCTGTTCCTCCGCGGACACCCCTCACAGAAGACAAAGCCTGCCTCAGCCAGCTCCCCTTTCGCAGGTCACGGCTCTCTCCGCAGCGGTGTGTCCGCCACGGGCCGTTTCCACGGGCACGCAGTGGCAGGAGAGGCCGCTGGGACCGGGACCGTCCGGCCTGCCGCGCTGGTGCCGGGAACCGGCTCCGTGCTCATCGCCGGGCCCCTCCCGCCACGGCCGTCCCAATGGGGCGAATGCCCCCCCCCCCGGCCCAACCGCCGCCGCGCTCCCAAAGCGGCCTCCCCACCCCGCCGGGGGCTGCGCAGGCCTCAGTGCGGCTGATCCGGCCCGGGCGCCGCCGAGGCTCAGGCGAGGGGCAGCTGCCCCCGGCTTACCGGAGGATCTGCGGGTGAGGTTGATGATCTCCTCGGAGAAGCCACCGCCGCCCGCCACGCTGCCGTTCATGCTGCGGCCTGAAGGTGAAGTCCGTTCCTGGGGTGGCCGCTTTCGTTTCCTCGGCCGCCGTCGGAGGGCGACGCCGCGGAGCGCTGGGAGTTGTAGTCCGCGGCCGGCCGCGCCTCCCGCTGCTGGGAGCCTGCTGCCGGCCAGCGCCTGGCTCGCGGCGGGCACCCGGCGGGGAGCGCCGGGGCCCAGCACCCGCCTCTGGCGGCTGCGCTATCGGGAGCGGTGCCGCTGCGCGCCCGGAGAGAGGCACATCCCGAGGGTGGAGGGCCCGGGACGGCCGGCGGAACGGGGCTTCTCCTTCCAGAGCTCGTGAGGGGTCTCCCGGCAGAGGCGGGAGAGGACCGTGCCTTGGGGAGCCCTCCCTGCCTGCCGGGGAGCACGGCACAGCGTCCTCCTGCTCTATACATCACCTTTGCTCTGCACCGCTCTGTTCCCCAGACCAGGGGTAAGGAGCAGGAGAGATGTGACCTGCTCCTAGACCTCTTAAGTGGCCACACAGCAAACACAGAATCCAGTACGCTGGAAAGATCTTCAAGATCACCAAGTCCAACCTTTACCCCACCACTGGCAAGTGCACCCCTAAACCGTGCCACTAAGGGCTTTATCTACACGTTTCTTGAACATTTCCATGGATGGTTATTCCACTACATCAGATCAGACAGGCAGAAGCAAAAGCCCAATGCAGACAGGTAGCATGGACAGCATCTATGCCAACTCCTAGTTATCCTGCAGTGCAATGCAGTGATAGCCCTATATTCAGAACCACAAATAGCACTTGAACCGCTGTACTGACCACCAATGCTGGGAACAATAGATACTTAACTACGTCTTTTAGAAGGTGCTCAGTTTGAGGATTTGGGAAATTTCCTCAGAACTCTACAGAACAGGTAGTTACCTACTTATAAAAGGCAAAGTAGTTCAGCTTTAACAGAGGAACCACTTTAACCTGGGGCTCCTTAACCTAGGACTCCTGTACCTCAGGGAATTCTTAGGAAAAAGATAGCAAGGCAAAACTTATCCTGTTTATTTCCTTATTAAACTTTAACCTCATCTATTTCAGCACAAGTTGCAAGTATAGCAATATAGACAATGACAACATGGAACAAGGAAGAGGGCCTGGTGCAATTTAATCACCTAACTGCTTGGTGCTATTAGGACACCCACATCTACACAGGAACTTCTCTGATGAAAATGGGGACCAGATGCTCTGATCTTCAGTGTAACACTAGCAGTTTGTTCTATATTGTAGAGTGGATAAACAAATATCTTTTGGCTGCATTCATTCCAAGATTATTTGCACTTCTGGTCTCCTGAATTTAACAGGGAGAGACAGCCTGGGTGCTATGGTGAAATCAGAAACAACAATATTTTCAATGAGAAAATCTTAGGGAGGGAACTCACGCATTTTATACAACACAGGCTAGGTTTGTTGGAACACATGTTGATCTTGCTCACATGGCCTAAGCAGAAAAAGAAACAAAATGCACAAAAATACTTCTATCCAGAGCTTGCTGAAAGCCTCCTCCTATTTAAGTCATGTTTTTTTAGATCAGTCATTAAATGTAGAGAAAAATGGAAACTGGCATTTTATTGCTTTGTCTTTTCCAAAACTGCATTTGCAACTAAGCTTTTATAAGCTAAACTGTGCTTTTATTTACACCTTTGTCTCTTCAGTATGCAGGTCTGTAAATAAGAACTCTGTCTTAAATGTTTCTCTGGTCTCAGCATAGACCTATACTCAGCAATTTATATTGCTGTATACTATCAATGAGCAAGAGTAGGCCATCAAGGTGTCAGCCTGAGACTTCTACCACTGATGTTTAAGTCTGCCAGTCCTTACCAGTTGTGCATAGCTACAGTTGGAAAGTTCTGGCTGTAGTGCTTGCAGTGCTTTTTACCTTCTCCATCTTTCCTCTCATTGACATCCCCCTTGTTTGTCATCTTGCTTCTGACATTGTTAGTTTGACTGTTAGTTTTGGAGGAACAACCACCACCCCACCCAAACGCCCCCCCAAAGTCTCTGGTTATAAGGAATACATTTGGGGTGTTAATCAAGGGACAGTTATCCTGTCTTTTGAATAAAAACAGGATTAAGCTTTTTTCACCTAGTCAAAGCCGTCCACATTGTTTCAGGACAATAAGTGTAGCCTGCTGAAGAAATAATGTGTTACCTCGTTTCCCCAGACAATATAGATAACAATTTAAAGACCCATTTGCTTTAGACAGAAAGCCATGAAGAACTGTTAATCACATCCTTTGTATTTAGTATCAAGTCATAATGTAACCAGATGATGCAGAACATGATGGATGCAGAACAGAATCATTAAAAAAACAAACAAAAAAAACCAACAACAAAACACAAAACAAACAAACAAAAAAACCCAAACAAAAACCAAACCAACCACCAAACCATAGGCAGTAAGAGTTTGCCATCCTCATTTTTAGAGTCACTAACATTTCTTACCAAACATTGCATGTGTTGGGGTACTTTATACTGCCTTTATAGAATGCTTGCTAAAAATGTGGTCTTTGCTTTCCAAATACAAGTAATTCTTTTGGTAGCAGACAAGTGCATTATAGCCCTTAATCCAGAAAAACCAATCCTTTAAAATAAGTTTTCACTGTTAATCTAGACTACAGACTCCTCTTTATGCTGATCTGGTTGAAAGACCTAGTCACTGCTGTAATACAAGCAGTGTATTTATTGCAAGTATTTATTACAAGTAATAAAAAGTAAGCCCATCAAATGTTATTTCCACATCCCTCGTATTTTCTCATGAGTTAGACACATTCTGTCTCATATTAAAAAATTGAAAATACAGTGCTCCTGTGCGGCACTTTGTAGAGCTGCAAGGACACATTCAGTAAAAGTTTTAGGAGCAATCATAAAGTAAACCAAGAGAAATCCCCTGAGACAGTTAGATAAAACTTCTGTCAAATGCTGCAGGAATTCTTGGTGGGGGAGACTGGCAGAATATTAGTTACTGTATATTAACTATATTAGAATAATAGTTCCAAATATTGTAGAAATCCAGTTAATTTCTGCAGCCTCACAGACAGCCCCTCTTTGTGACAATAAAATGCATAGCATTTCTCAGAACCCAGCAGCAAAGACACTGGAAAGTTTCCAGGAAAAAAAAAAAAAGACTATTCTTGTGAAATTAAAAGTTTGGTGTCAGTACACTCTTGACATACAGCTAATGGTTCAGAAATGTAATACTTACCAGCATGACCCAACTAACACTTCTCTACTATCTCCCCAGATGAAAGCCCTTTTCCTTATAACCTATCTCTCCTGAAGGGCCTGGAAACAGCTGAAAAGGCTTTTGTCTCAGCTGGAAGGGTTTAAACCACACACACCTGCATCTCACTGCAATACCTGTTACTTGTTGCTTGCATGTCCCACATGTGAATCAAATGGAGACTGCAAGAGCATTTTTTTCTCTTTGGTTATTAATGAATGGCAGAAGTAAGATGTTCACAAACATCTCTCCTACATCACTGGAAAAAGAATTAGATGAAGGAGTAAATTGGAGCAAATAATTTATTTACACCATTTTTCAAGAAGCTTACGTTTGTAAACTGTTGATATGAAGCATGGCAGGGGGGTTGGAACTGGATGATCTTAAGGCCCTTTCCAACTCTAACTATTCTATGATTCTATAAAAGCTATACCTACAGTTTTCCTAACTACTTCAGTTTAAGAGATCAAGGTGCAAAGAACAGCACCCCTTAACACCTGAATTTATTAACTTAAAATCACAGAATCATAGAATACTTAGGGCCAGAAAGGGCCTTAAGATACCCTAGTTCCAGCCCCCCCTTCCATGGGCAGGGCACCTCCCACTAAACCGTGTCACCCAAGGCTCTGTCCAACCTGGCCTTGAACACTGTCAGTGGTGGAGCATTCACAGCTTCCCTGGGCAACCCGTTCCAGTGCCTCACCACACTCACAGTAAAGAATTTCTTCCTTTCTCATATCCAATCTAAACTTCCCCTGTTCAAGTTCGAACCCGTTACCCCTTGTCCTTTCACTACAATCCCTAATGAAGAGTCCCTCCCCAGCATCCCTATAGGCCCCCTTCAGATACTGAAAGGCTGCTCTGAGATCTCCACGCAGCCTTCTCTTCTCCAGGCTGAACAGGCCCAACTTTCTCATCCTATCTTCATACGGGAGGTGCTCCAGTCCCCTGATCATCCTCGTGGCCCTCCTCTGGACTTG
>JAOEHY010006768.1:0-22640 GCA_025447955.1 Psilopsiagon aurifrons | reverse complement strand
AAGGTGTCCCTGCCCATGGCAGGGGGTTGGAACTGGATGAGCTTTAAGGTCCCATGCAACACAAACCAGTCCATGATTCTATTACGACAGTCGTCACGTCTGAAGAGTATCATCAGCATCACCCCAGAGAGCTGGGCTTGGTAATGCAGGTGTGCATTCTTAGGTAGGGCTCTCCTGGTGTTTAAAGCTGCTCTTCTCAATGGGCTCTTCAAGGTGGTTGTATGTTGGTAGTGCTCAACTCGAAGTCAGGCCTGTCTGTGCTGTCTCTTAAAGGCTGGGTTATAGTTAACCCATGTGGCAGAGGCTGCTGGTAGCATCAGTGTTGACAGAACAGAGGGTACCAGGGAAGGAACTGCTGCGTATGCTGTCCTAAAGGAAAGCACAGAGCAAGATGAGGGGAATCATAGAATCATGGATGGTTTGGGTTGGAAAAGATCTTAAAGCTCATCCAGTTCGAACCCCTTCCTTGGGTAGGGACACATCACACTAGATCATGTTGCCCAAGCCCCTGTCCGATGGCTCTCTTGATTCAGGTGTAGGTTAGCAGCAGATCTCACACCTCTGAATAACAAAACAGGGCCTAGAAAAATTATAACCCAAAAGGCTGCGAACTGAGTAAGATAAATGCTGTTTTGTTTCTGTTGAAGTGAAGGCTGTGTGGGAAATTGAAAGGAAGGAACAGCACAGAGAACTTTGGTTTGGAATTTCATCTTCTCTGCAGTTACAAATGAAGCTTATATTCTAATAACGAAAAGACAGCCCCTTGAGAAAGCCCTGTGCAACTGAAGGCTGGAAGGCACAATACAAACACGTCTGCAGTGCAGGGAGAACACATGGCAGTCACACATTTCTGTAAGCAGGCTTGCCTTAAGTGTTACAGAAACCAGTTTAGACTAAGAGTGGTGGTTAAATTTGCCTTAACTGGCATGTACTGTGCTGCAGAGAGGGGCGTCAGGAGAGCATGGTGCCCCAGCAAGTGAGCATCTGCTGATACTGTTTGTGCTGTCCTCCAGAAGCTGATTGAACATGGAGGGCTTTCTTGCATCTGCCATCACATGCAGCCTTCATTAAGAGTCTGCTTCATTCAGCATCTGCTCTCCTACAGTCTTGTGTCATCCTTCTCCATTAACTCAGTTCTGAAAGTGGCACTGGCTGTCATTCAGTCCTTTTTCTTGCAGCCTACACCCAGCCCAGCTTTTATGCGACAGCCTATTTGGCGTGGATGTCTTGCTCTGAAATCCATGTGGGTTCAGGCAGTTCAGTAGTGTGACTGTGGCTTGATCTGGTGTAGTACGAGATGGAGCTGGGAATGCTTCTGCTTCTTAGGGGGTTTTAATACAACTACAATCTCCTTTATATTTCACCTCGTGTTGTCTTCTCTGAGTTCTTCTGACTCTCCAGTAATAGAGTTTATGAAGGAAGGAAGCCGGGTTGCCTTCACTGACGACTGATAACGCTGGAATACTCTTCCATTTCATGGTTACCAGAACTAAGTTAAGGCGTGCTTCCAGGAGAGACTGTTGCTTGTGTTGCCTTACGCTTGCTTGTGTTTGCAGAGTTGGAGTGTGTAAAGGCATTTCAGCCAGCTTGGCATGTCCCTGGCTTTCAGGCTGGGGAAGTTGCAGGGGAGCACGATGAGACAATGAGAAGGAGTTGGAGCGAAACCTTGTCTCTGTTGAAATCAGTTGAACTCGCACTAGTTTGAGTCCAGATTCTATCCATAAACCTAAGTGGGGGATGTCTCTTTCTAGGCAGTCTACAGAAACGGTTCTATCCATTTGCATTAGTTTTGATGTGCCTTTGTAATAATCGCATGATTGGGATATATCTGTAATGTCAGACATGTAAGAGGTTAAGTAGCATAAATGGCTGTGGGGAAGAGAAGAAACACAACTGCAGATCCTCTGTTGCTTTAAAACTTCTGCTTTGAGTTGTTCGGTTCAACCATTTAGGAGTTAGAACTGTGATAAATTGCAGTGGTGGTGTTTAGGCACCAGCCCCTTTTCTTCCTCCCATTGAAGGAAATAGAAATCATTCAGTGCACTGCCACTGGCTTCTCAGTTGGCCAGAGACTAACTTGGGTGCCCCTAAAGCCTTAATGGTGTTGCGTACAGCACCAAAATACTCTTAGATTTTAATCCCACAAAAAATGCTTACTGTTAGCGTTTTGTTAAAGTGAGAACAAATGCTCAATGTATACAGCACCCGGCCCTTGCCTTTAAGCCTGTTCAGGTACCAAAACCTACCCTGGTATCTAAGGGACTGGTTTATTACTGATTGTGCTTGTATCAACATGTCTGTCTCTTGGGTTTTTTTATGTTCCTGAAGGTACAATACTAATAATGCTTTTTAGAGTTTGCACTTTCCTCCCCCTCTGGATACATTTGAAAGGAATGTTTTCATCTTTCTTTCTCTTTGAGATGGGACAGTGGGTGTTTGAAAACAATGCAGATGTCTTCAAATGCGATGCTCAAAGGGACTGAACTTTCCCATCCTTTCCTGGCCTGGTATTTTAATATAATGTAATACCCCATTATCATTTTCTTCAGGTTTATTACGAGTGTGTCACTGTGATGCTAACTCTGTAGCTACTTCAGAGACAGGAGTTATGTCCCAGCTCCCAAACTGGAGGTGTTGTGAGGATGCTGGAGAGGAAGTTTCTCTGAGCATTATTTTTGATCCTGAGACGGGGGAAGAGAGAGGTTTGTGCTGATGCTTCAGCTCTAAAACCTTTCAGGCTGTTTTCCAGTCCCCTGAGATCTGTATGGGATAAGGCCCAGGTGAAAGGGGGCAGTGACTGGAATTTGGTGCTTGCCCAAGTGCTGCCGTTCTCTCTGGTGACCACGCAACGCACTGTGGCTGCTGGGGCAGGAGGTAACATCTGCCATATATATGTGTGTATGTGTATATATATAAATTTATTTATTTATATTTATTTATAAAAAATACCAGAATCATGCCGTTTCCTGCCTCAAAAATAAGTGCTCTTACTCCTGAAATACTGATGGCCTTTTGACTATCTCCTGGAGACATCTCACTCACTGGTTTGTATCATTATTGTTTCTTGTCCTTTCACTAATACTTGTCACTTCAGCCTTTAGAAAGAAGAGCCCAAACCAAGGAGCATGGTGCAGGTTACACCACTGTTAATAGGTAAAATGGGACAGACCTCCTATTCAAAAGGTGAATCCGCAGACCCAATAGCGCCCTGTTTTTATGGGAAGATGTGTTCAGAGCATCTCTGCTGATGTTCCTTGGCTTCACAGGCATAAGAGAAGATTCATATTCCCTCCTTTCCTCTGAAGTTGATGGCCTTTCAGTGTGAAATACCACAGAGGGTTTATTTTTGATGCCCTTTGAATGTTTTGTGCCAGCCTTGTTCAGTTTCCTTTCATAATTTTTAATAGGCAGTCTTTGAAGTTGGGTTGGGGCTGAGCCATCTTATTGGCAGCCTGAGCATCCACTGTAGGCTTGACTTGTGCATCTCTAACAGTCTGGAAGGGGAGCGTGTTGAGAGGAACTCTGAGGCAATGTTATATTTCTGGAAAGGGGAAATAAACTTGCAATTATTCTCAGCCATTATTTGTCACGTGAAATACGTTACATGCTAATGGCTGCAGATGGTTTAGACAAAAACTGTACGCACTGAAAGCCCTCTTCATTGGGAGCTCTGGTTTTCTGTCATACATTATGCTAGAGCGGAAGAGGGTTTGTTCTGCCTGCAGCTATGCATTACCCTTATTTGCTGTTGCTAGCACAGACCTTGTTAATATGCATCTGGCAATGGTTAAAATTTTCTCCATCAGTGACTTCACATTTATCCATCCAGATCAAGGATTCTCTGAAGTTAAAACAGGTAAGGACATAGGTACACGGCAGTCTTTGGTACCTTTAGAAAAGCAGATGTGAAGGAGGCAGCGTTAAAGTTGTGGTCTAATATTTTTGTGCTCTTGTTAAAGCTCAGGATCAATTGTTATGTTAAGATGTATTTATGTCTGCATAAGCATATTGTGCCTCTGTGTGTGCGTGTGTCTGTAGACACAGTGATTGCTTCATACTTTGGAGTAGTAAAACAGCCCTGTAATGTGCTTATGTATTCTGGCTTATTCATCAAAACCAGTAGAGACAGCTGTAAAGTGTTACTTTGAATTACAGTTTATACAGTGAAAATGAGAAAAGGTTGCATTTGATATAGTCTGTTAAAAAAACCCAAAGTGAAGAAGGAAGGGTGAGAGTGTGGAACAGGAGTTGGAGTTCAGGGGTCTTGAGGATAAGGTGAGTGATCAGGGAAGAGTTCAATGGACTGGTTTGGTCTTGCCATTAATCACATTCCCCATAGATGTGTCAAACAAATGGATGTGCAGAGATGCAGTTGGGTAATTATGCTCATGAGTTGCTTTTCCTTATTGCAACATTAATGCTCATTGCTGTGACATCTTATTCTTCAGTGATTCTCTATGTTCGTATCACCAGTGGGCTCTCTGTAGGTTCTCTGGAAGCTGGGAAGGTGTGGAAGGCCTTGTGGAAATCCCAGATTGCAGTTTTCTGTCTGTCCTTTTAGGTGCTGATACCTGAAGACAGTCAGCTCTGTTCAAAGCCGTGGTTTTCTTATACCTGTTATAAAGGGGGTGTTGCTTCTGATAAGAAGGCTTGTAACACTGTAGGTAGGTGACTTGGCTTGATAGTCAACTGCCTGGCTAAAACTTGGCGTGAGAGAGCAGTGTATGGCCAGCTAAAGCTGCTTGAATGGTCACATGCTTTATGGGAGTTTTGAAGAATAAGCCTTTATTTGGCGGAATGATTTTGTGGGAGCACTCGAGGCAGGATAATGGGATGAGATGGAATAATCTGACTGCTCTGGAATGGCCCAGCTGCTGCAATTTTGGGTCTGATTATGTATTTCAAGCTAAGAGATTTTACGGTTTCCTTTGAGGCAATAACTGTAGCGGTTTATGTGGAGAGCTGGCCCTTACCTCGTCTCTCTCTTCCTCCACAGGTGCCTGCCGCACTGAGCCTATTGATCTGTGTAGGATTTGTGCTGTGGTCCATTTACTGAAGATGTGAAGCAACGGCAAGTCTGAGATTGGAATTACTGATAGACTGGAGAAAATCTTAGTCCTTGTGATGCACATGGACATGCTGGATTATAAGTAATTCTAGCTTTTCCCCTCCCCTCCCTTCCCTTCACTCAGCTATCTCAGGGTTCATAGAGATTTCAATGGTTCGTGTGCCTGTAAGTTTGGAACAGAAGTGACCAAAAATGGGGGACCAGCAATTGTATAAAACTAACCATACTGCCAACAGCAATGAGAACTTGTACTACCAACAGCACCAAATGAACTCGCTTCCATCTCTAAATCATAGCTATGGGACATCTGTTCTGGATGCTCCCCAGGCATCTCCTCTCTCCCCACAGTTTCCCCAAGATTCCAGAGACAGTATAGCTTTGCCTGTAGGTTCAAAAAGTCTTGGATCCATGGATACATCCAGACAAACTACTTGGACACATTCTGGCTCAGGAAACCACGTCCCAGTGAGGAACAGTTTGAATAATCCAAGCACCATGTGGAGCCCCCTCGGGCAGGGGGAGTCCCACGATGGATACCAATATTCCTACTCTCAACCCAGCGAAAATCGATCGCAAAAAATTACCAGTGGGGTCCTGCATAAACTGGACTCCTTCACACAAGTGTTTGCCAACCAAAACCTGAGGATCCAAGTGAACAACATGGCCCAGGTTTTGCACACCGAGGCTTCGATGGTGGAGAGCTCTGGTGACAGCGCACTCAGGCAGCTGCTGTCCCAGAAACCAGCAGTTGAGCAGCAGCCAGTAACTTCCAGTGTGCAGCGATACCAACCGGTGCTGCAGCAAAGCCACCAGAGTTTTGCAAGCACACAGCAGAAGCAGCAGATGCAAGTCATGCAGCACCAACAGTTGTACTACGACTACCAGCAGCATCTCTCGCAGATGCAGATGCACTCTGCGTTCCAGCAAGGACAGACGCACGTCCAGCAAATGCAGCCCCAGCAGCTCTTACCGCAGCAGATGCAGCACTTGCAGCAGACTCAGTACTACGCTCAGCCACAGCAGGGACATCCTCGGCTCTCCATGCAGGAGATCGAGCAGCAGCAGCCAGCTAGGCAGCAGCAGCAGCGGCACTGCCCGGTGCCGATAGCTCAGTATTACCAAACGCAACCTGTCATGCAGCAGTTACAGCAACAGCAGCAACAGATGCCGTTGCCGCTTCCTCCGTATCACAGGGAACCTGATGCAAAGACTATGCATGACTCACAGCAGTACTCTCAGGATCCAAGTCATCCTGTGCAGCTTATCCAGTTGGGAGCAGTGCCTCAGTATTGCTACCAGGATCCCCACGAACAGTACAGGCACTTGTACCCGCAGAGTTTACTGCAGCAGCAGGACCAGCATAAGCAATACCCAGGTGAGAGCAGGGTACCAGTTCTGAACTCCCACGTTGGCCTCACTCCTCCAGAGAGCGCGGAGGATGCCCCACGGCAGGAGATGAACTCTGTAGGTAATGCTGTCCCTCATCGAACTCTTTTGCCACCCTCGGGAGTTCATCTGAACAACAAAAGCTCTCAACAGGACTCTCCTAGCACCGCATGGCCTCAGGTAAGTAATGGCTTAGACCCATCTTTTGCGTAAGAGCAGCAACGTGTGGAAATGACACTGCTGCAGGAGAGCCAGAAGGTGAGGATGTGAGCTGTGATCACTGGCATGTTTTGGGGAGCTGCATTAAGAGCATCCTGTCTCCGTCTCTGGGTTCAGTCTGGGCTGGTGGCGCCACAGAGCTGCTGCTTCCCTCTTGAGGGGCTTTGGGAAGTTTTGCCTCAGTTTCTGGGGAGGAGGGACCCAGTTAAAGCAAATGCTTCTGCTCATTTTGCAGCACCTGAGGGCTGGATTGTTCAGGAGCAACTGCCTATTGCCAGAAGTAACACTTCTGGGTCAGAGTAGCGGCTTCGAACAGCAAGCGAGTGTAAGAAAGCTTGCACTAGCCATGCTCACAGAGGCACTGATTTGGTAGAGCTGTTGGGAGGCTCTCAGCTCAAAGGCTTTCCATATTAGTAAAAATCGTACACCAAATGCAGCCATTATGTTGTGGGGACCTTCATTTCTGCATTCCTATTTTCCTGACAAACGCTTTTCTCTCTTTTTCCCCTCTTTTCTCCTCCTTTGCTCACAGGTGCCCCTGTCAGACGGCAGACTGCAGCCCCTGTCCCCAGAACAAAGGTATTTGAACAAGATTACTTTAGTCCTTTCAAATTAAGTATGAGAAATACGAAGGAGTGCTGCGTTGCAGAGGGAGGGAAAGGCACTCTGTGTACTGTTCCTCTACTTAGAAGCATGTCTAGTTCTGGGCTTTGTGAATTTAAGTTTGTGTGATTTCCACCATCCCCCCAGCAAGAAAATCAGTTCTTTGCTTTGCCTCCCATAGAAAAGAGCCAAAGAAAGAGCAAAAGCAGGGGAGCAGTTTGCTCTCAGTTTTGCATTTGGAAGAGAAGGGATAATGTGTGATTTGGATTTGTATCTTTGGCATCAGGGATAACCTTAAGGGGTCACCTCTGAAGGACTGAGGTGTCCTCCAGCTTAGGTTCCTACCGTGAGTAGGAGCACTTGTTAAATGGTGTCATGAGTGGGGAAATGTGGGTCTGACACAATAGATCTTGTGGGTTCCCAGGGTTTTCCATACTGAGGCCACATTTTCACGAGTGTGGCCTACTCTGAACTTGCCTTCTCCCCATCTTGGAGCAGCTGATCTAGGTTATTGCCCACATACTCCATAGCACTCACCCTGTGCGTACTTGTGGCTTCATAACCATCTAGCTGTAAAATTTTATTGATTTCAGCTTTATTGACTAAACATCTTCGTTTTGCAACAAAGGGACCGTGCCAAACTAATGTCTCTTCTTCTGTTCCATGCTAAAACCAAATGAAAATATAAATAGTGGCCAGAACAGAGAAACACTTCCTGAGAGAGCTGATGCGAAGAACAAACTCATGTGTTCAATATGCTTGAAGGAGTTTAAGAGTTTGCCTGCTCTAAATGGTCACATGAGGTCTCACGGAGGAGTAAGAGCATCTCCTAACTTCAAACAGGTATCACCCCGGGTTACTTCGCTATGTGGCTCACTCCTTTCCATGTTTGCTTGCTTTGCCGTGCTTTGCTTTGCTGTGAAAACTCATTCTTCTCGGCGCTCTTTTGTTATGTCATGCCCTGTGTAAGCAGACAAGGATGTGAATCTGTTAGTTTGTAGGCCAGAAGTCTTGCTTTCAAGCCTGAGGCAGTGATGGCGTACAGAGCAGTCTGTCCCTCGCTGTGTCTCTGCATGGTACAAGAACACCCCACAGAATCAGGAGCACCAAAGTTTTTCCCCTCCTGTTTGTTTATTGCATTAGAAAAATGAGGAACATCAAGTCTCCCTTAGTTTCATTCGGACTACTTGGATGACTAAGGGATGTTAATTGGAAGCCTTCCCAGGCTTTAACTGAAGGCGCAGGATTGTTGAATCTTTGACAGCTTTCTTCCCAAGTGTTTTGGTTCTGTAGGTATCAACAAATACCAAACCAAACCTGGGGGTTTGAACTGTTCCGCATAAAAAGAACTTGCCCTGTCAGCTGGTGTTTCTCTGTCCTGGTATTTGATGACTTCTGTCCTAACTGGGAATACCATAGGAAGGCAAAGCGCCACCAGAGTTACACCATCTGCGTCTTTGTTTTTAGGTGGGGGATGGAGAATTCTGTCTTTACAGCGATAAAAAGAGCATGTGTTTATCTCCCCTCCTGCAAGTTATCTTGTGAAGATGCTTCATGTGGTTATTTTTCACTGAGGCTGAAGCCTGCGTAGGAGTCCTCAGTAATCCACCAACTTTGTTCAAGGCAATCGGAGTCCAGGGAGCAACACCGTTGTGTGTTTTGTAACCCTGGCCGCTCCTTTTGAGCCACGGTGCATACCTTGTGTAGCGTGTCCATCCAGAAGTAGCCTCCTCACTGGGGCTGAAAGCCTTTAATTGTCTGTGCAGGATGAAGGAGAGAACCCACCACAGCAGCCGCTGCCTAAAGAGGGGGATAGCCTCGCACCCATCGTCATGCCCGTGTCTGTCCCTGTAAAGCTTCTGTCGCCTGAGCCCAGCACGCAGCCCTCTGCCAGCACTGCCACAGTCAAAGACAAGCCTGCCAACCCTGTGTCAGATGACGAGATGCCCGTGCTCGTGAAGATGACTTATTCGCCACCGTGCAGTCCAAAAGTGGCCAACCCCTGCTCATCCTCTGTGAGTGCTGCGTTTCTTGCCACTAACTGTGCTGTGCTTGTTAAATCCCTTTGCTTATAGTGCTGCTACTTCCTAAAGCATCTGTATTCTAGGATACGTTCCAGAGTCTTCACGATGCCCACTGAGCACCAAGGGCCTGTAGCATCACAGCATTTCTTCCTAGGCCATTTGAAAATGTTAATTTTGCCTTTGCTGGGGAAGTGGAGACCTCAGTTGAAAAGAAATAATTTGCAATTGGAATGTCGTATTCTTTTATCCCACTAGAACAAAGGGATTTAGTATCTTTTTACTGGTTTTGGTTTGGCTTTTTCCCTTTTCAGGCTGCTTTGTTTTTATGCTATTGCAGTTTTATTTCTTCCTGGTGTTTTTTACAAGGCAGATCTATGTGCTTCTCATTTCAGCCCAAGACAGGAGGGACTGTGTAGTGCTTACAGTGTGTGGTCTCAACCAATGTGAAGTGACTTTTCCTTTCTTCCTGCATGCATCAGATCTAAGGAAATCTGATCTAGGAAAAATAGCTGTGCTCGGTGCTTTCATTTCACTTGTGAAACTGGGATTGTCAGGCAGCACGAGGAATGGAGGAGTACTTGAAGGAGATGTGAGAATGCTCTTTCTTGTTTTCCTGGAAGACTCCTGGAGCAAGTGGTGTTTATTTCACATTACAGTGTAGGAATAGATGGTGCTTGTTCCTTCAAATCCGTGTTTGCAGTCTGCTCTATGATAAGAGATTACTGGGAAGCAGAAGTACTGCATGGCATTATCTGTGTTATGCAGAGAAATACTCCTGTGGTTACATTTTTTTCTCCTTCTCATGAGGCTGATGGCCAAACGAGGGGACAGAATACACCATCATGGATCACCTCCCTTCTGACCCCTCACTCAGACATAACACAGTCATTTTAAATATGTATCAAATGGTTTACTCCATTCCTTTCAGACAGAGGTTTCACACATAAAATTGCCCTTTGCTGCTGAAGCCAGTACCTCACAATATTTGTAACTCAGCAGTGCAGCTTTTATTGTTTATTTCTGGTTTCTAGGAAGAAAAGGGACAGTCTTTTCTGAATCCCTGAGTTCTGAGTGGGAGATCTTCTCTAGAGACACCAGAGTAGGTGGCTTGGGCTTGTGTATTTCTGCAATGTATGTGAAGTGACTGTGATTAAATCTGCCAGTGTTTGGCTAAATGCGCATTCATTCACTCAGAATAATGCTTTGCAGTCTTTGTTAGTGCCCAAGCAAACTAAACTCATGCAGTTTCCTCTCTGGATCCTATCTTTTATCTAAGCAATAGCATTGGAAACGTTCAAAGACCGAAAGAGCTGCAGTTCCCTCCTCTTCTGTGAAGAGATTGTGCCATTAGAGACCTTTTTTTTTCCCTTTTTAATACCAAAGAACTGAAGCTGTGTTGCATTTACTTACACCGTGCTTTGAGCAGTCCAGAACAACTCCCACAAAGCTCATGGAGTCAGTAAAATCAAACAGCAGTGGGAAACTGAATATTCAGCAAGGCTACGGGCCAGTGAGCAGTCAAGTGAGGCCCATCAGGATCTACCCAGAGTGGATCTGTCAGGATGCAGCAGCAGAGCCCGCAGGGATGCATCGAGGCTTGGGTATTGGGAACCAGTTCCTGGAGCTTCAGAAAAGTCTTGGGGTGACGATGCATAGATGTGATGGTCTCCTTTAATATTCACTTGATCTTTTTTGCTGGTATAACCACACTGAGGCTAAGGTGTACTGTAGGTGAAGCAGCACAGGAGATGGAGGTGTGGGAGACTTTTAGGGTGTTGTCCTGGTTACTTAGTCTTGCACTAGTGAGAAAGGAGTACCAGCTCTTTCACATTTAAAGAGCAGAACAAAATAAGCCCTTAATCAAAGACTTGGATCTGGCTTTCTCTTTTTATGTTTGAATTGGGGTTTTCCCCTCTTTTTTTCCTCTATGGACGCAAAATGTTCAACATCATCATGAACTGTGTCAGTGGTTCCAGGTAACCCTAGTCCCTGCACTGTTCTGAATGGCCATTCACAGCAAAATGCTCTGTAAAGCTGCATTTGGGTTTTTTCCTGCAAAAGGAAAACTCTTCCAAAACTTAGTTCTTCCTTTTTTTTTTTAGAGAGAAAAAATGTCAACAGCTGTTGGAGAGGATACAGCCATGATCTAACAGAGAGGACAGGACCTCTGTAATCAAAACCATTTCCACAAGCTGCAGTGTATTAACATAAGGGATAAAGGGTGACAGTGCTAATGCTCCTAGAACATGGTTTTTATTGGGTGAATGCGATTCTCAAGAATCACCTACGGTGTAAAGATTTACGTTCTCTAAACATACACTGCAGTAATTTATACAGTAGTGGGATTTAGCAGATGAAGCAGACATTGCAGAATAACTGTTAATTTTCTGCCACTTTCCAAGTTTATCCTAAAGAAGATCTACTGTGGAACACCTAAAAGCAGTATCTTTAACACGGTGTTCACCTCCCAGCTCTTTGTGTTCTTAAAGCACAACCTGGGAATCTGTTTTGTCCGGTGTCCCCTCCTCCCTGGCATCCAGACTCCAGGTTCGCACAAATCCGGTGCATTCTGCTTCTGTGGACTCTGCAGGATTTATTGTTAAATGACTTTTTAAGCGTTCAAACTCTTGAACTCTAGGCATGGCACAGTGTGTGAGTTTCCCAAATGCACATCCACTCCCCTTTTCCCTCCAAGGAAAGAGGAGAGAGTTAAGCTCAAGATTTGTTGCAGCTGGACTGTACTCAAGCTGATGGGAATGTAGTGATAAGAGGCAAAGAATTTGAATTTATGACATTTTTCTTCCTTTCCTGCTGCTGAGTCCTGCAGTAATTTCACTGAGCTCATGTGTCCTTCCTGGGCAAACAGAATAAATGCATTGGAAAACATCTCATCTAAGGTTTCTAATAAAATGTGACTGAGTAATGGAAGAACTCCTCGCAGCCTGCGTGCTTTGTACTATAGTGCAAATAGACGTGCCCAGGGTGTTCCGCTGGAGCTGAGGAAGGGTGTGGGAGACTCGTGGTCTGGGAGGGCTGTTCCCTACACCTTCAGGAGCTGGAAGCAGCCTCTCCGTGTGTGCCTGTGGCTGAGCACTACCCTGACCCAAAGGGCTTGCTGAGGGAGGGGAGGGTAACTTGTCCTGGTTTTTCTCACTCCCTGAGGTTTCTCTGTAGCATCAGATACTGTATTGACCAGGCTTATGCGAAGAAGTGCCTGGTGGTAACAGCATTTCCTGAGCTGTAGGGAGCTGTGTGCAAACCACATGTAAGCATGCCTAAATAGTAAGGTTCTGTATGTTTTCCTGTAGGAAATTAGCAAAAAGCCTCATCCGAGTGCTGTAAAATTGGAAGAAAACTTCAAACCATTGCAGGACAAGAAGAAGTATCGGCACAGACCTGAACCTCTCTTCATCCCTCCTCCTTCCTGCAACTTCAGCATGTCCCATTCGGGTGCCACCCTGTACCAGAGTCAGCTTCGCTCTCCCCGTGTCCTCGGAGATCATCTGCTGGACCGGACGCATGAGTTGCCCCCCTACACTCCACCCCCGATGCTCAGTCCAGTTCGGCAAGGGTCCGGTCTCTTCAGCAGTGTCATTACATCATCTCACAGCACCTCGCATGCTCAGCTGCCGCTTACGCCACTGACACCTACTCCACGGGTACTCCTGTGTCAGTCTAGTAAGTATTACGTTTACAGAGTGGCAGCACATAGTCAATACCACCTCTTCTGGCGTTCCCTCATTAGTGATTTTCATGCATCCTCACATGCATGGCTGGTGCTGCTACTTCACAGGAAAAGTCCATCTTAATTTGGGGTTTTTGCCTTGGATTTTGTAGAGGTGGTGTTAAAGCTTAAAGTGAATAGAGGAGCCTAACCAGCGGGTAAGGCTGTGGTCTTTCAGTGCGGTGTGCCTCAAGAAGGGACCACCATGCCCCTGGTTACATCTGGGCCTTCTGAAGTGGCTGGGCCACTGGATCTGATTTGAGATGTGGGGTTCATTTGAAGTGTTTTCTTATGAAGCACTGAACAAAAAGGTGTGTAATCACACATGATCAGGGCAGTAGAAACCTCTGCAAGTTAAGACATTTCTGGTACCTCTAAAAATGTCGACAGTTTCTGCCTAAATGTTGATAAAGGGTAATTTTTGGTAATAGACCAGAGTAATGTTGATGCGAATGGGGAACTGGCAGTGCATCCAGTGCATTGGTGGAGCATCAGGTGTGATGCAGTTGTTACCAAAATACCCTTCTCTGTTTCAGATAGTATTGATGGAAGTGTCATTCCTGTGACACCTGGACCTGGAGAACAGACTGTTGAACCGTAAGAAAAACCATATTGTTTTTGTCGCTGCCTTTATAGATAGCTCCAGACTACAGTGTGTGGCTTAAGTGCTTTGAACCGGGCAGGTAGTGATCAACTGCCTGAAATCACATTGGGCTGGATGTATTTAAAGTTGCTCTGGGTGATGGCTGAGGACATTGGAAGCAAAGTGGCTGTGAGAGATGGAGATGTCACAGCTCAAAAATGCTGGGAGTGGCTTGGTGGGAGCCACTGAAAGTGAAACAGCAGTCAGCCATGGGTGGGAAGAGGGCCATGAAGGAAACATATGCTGATCCAATACTGTCATTTAGATAGATATTAACGGTGGAGCTTTGGCAAGGTGTTACCTGGTAGGTTTCTCAGGTCAGACTGTAGACAGGCTCGTCCCTCAGCAGTAATGTCTCTTTCTGCTGAAGAGTGCTGTTCTCTGTGAAAGATACTGATCTGGCATGTAAGCCTCTTTGCTAGCCAGCACACACTCAGGCTAGCTTGGGTTGTCCACGAGGTAGGATGTACCGTTTAAGTTATGTATTCCCCCAAGAAAGCAGTTCTGTCTCTGTTCAGAATACCCCACTGACAGTCAAGCCTTGCATAAAGCAGTCTGACGCAACTTCCTGTGCCACACCAGTGTAATAAAGTTTAGTTGGAAGCAAAGCCAAGGCTGATGTGACTTATGGGGTGGTTCTGCACATTGTGTGGTTGAACATTTATTTATTTGCCTTTATAGACGAATCAATATCGGGTCCAGATTCCAGGCTGATATTCCTGAGCTGCAGGACAGATTGCTAATGGAGAAAGATGTGCACAAGGCTACTTTGGTTTGGAAACCATGGCCAGAACTGGAGAACCAAGTCTTCCAACAAAGAGGTACAGTGACTTGCTGGTTTAGAAGCACATCAGCCTGTGCCTGCTGAAGAAATACACTTTTATTTCTCATGTTTATCCTGTGTAAAATGTTCAGGAGAGTATTATTTACTGAGAATGCAGAGCAAGAGACCAGAACTGCGTGTTACAGGTTCAGAATAACAAATGACATGGTGCCATTTAAGTGAAGTCGGGATGAAGTGCTTTCTGGCAGCCCAAGGGGGAAGGACTGTTGCTGGGAAGTGGTGTATTGGGGTGGTTTTGGGTACTGAACTGTCTGATAAGGGCAGAGGTCACAGGTGAAAGGCAGCTCCTGGGCCTATTCTGTGACCATAACAAAGAGGAAATGTGATGAGCTTGGTGCCGTCCACCAGTCCTTAGCAGAGCTTGCTCCTGCTTCCAGCACGGTTGGTTTCTGTTTCTCCACCCTGGCACAGCAGTATCAGTGGCCTGTGCAAGCCACTGCTCACAGCCAGATCTCTGGCTCTGCAGTAGCCTGTCCTATCCCAGGGGCTGCATTCTGCACATCCCATCGCATCCCCTCCTCAGTGAGTGATCCTAAAGCCAGGAGGTGAGGTGCTGGGGAAAGAGTATGAAAGCTGCTGCCCTGAACTTCATTGGTTTTGAGTGGCATTGCAGAATCCTTGGCTCTGGGTGTTTGACTGACAGGCTAGTGTATTAACAGTAAAATGCTGACTTGTTTCTCGCAGTGGAAGACCTTTTAAATATGAGCTGTTCCAGTGTGTTACCTGGTGGAGGAACTAACTCAGAATACGCTTTGCACTCTCTCTTTGAAGCAAAAGGAGATATAATGGTAAGATAAGAAGCTGAAAGGGGAGGTAGGATCCTCTTCTGCAGATAAATTAGCACGCTTTATTAAATGGATTTAGATATGCTTATATAAAAAAGAGATTTCTGATTGATTTGCAGTGAATGACTTTCCCTTTTCATTCTCTAATAAATTTAAATTTCAAAGCAGTGCTTCTCTGAAGGCTTACTGTGTATTTCATATAGATAAGATTACTTAGTTTATAGCCTTGGGGCTTTGAATGTATCCCAGTACTTACTCCAGCCCTGATATTTCCCAATCTTCGTATTTGGTCACAGAGAGCTTAGTCCCTCCTCTTGTGGCCCTTATAAAACCCTCTTTCTGCAGCAGCAGTCATATCTAATTATTTGTTCAGATCTGTGAGGTAATTGCACACAGGTCTCGTATAAATAAAGCATTTCAGATATTTGCATTACTTTAGTGATGGGGATGTTGCTAAGTAGGGCAAAACATCCTGTTTGCCCAGTGTTAGGGAGAGACAAGGCCCTGCACTGGTTCCTGGAAAGCCAATTTAAAACAAACTGCATCATAACACAGGGCTGGAATGAATCTCACAGGATTGTCTAATACAGTGGAATTTAGCTTGTGTCCCAGTTTCCTTAGGCTTTGTTAGCTGGGTCTGAGACAGGAGGCTAAACTTGCTGTCAGGATGTGACATTTGCTATACAGGGGGGGTCTCCTTTGTCAGAGGAAATATTTTAGGGACCCACAGATCATTTGTCTCCCTGATCCAAAGGAGGATTAACTATACTTACTGTCATTCCTTACAGATGTTGACATGTTCTAAAAGCCTTTATGCTATAAATATTAATGCTATCAAACGTACCATTAAATATTAGTATTAATTATCACTGCTATAAACATACCTGTATGTGGCAAGCAGAAGGGAGGGAAGAGCTGGAAGTTGCTAAGAAATAGCTACGTTTGTGCTAAGGCAGGACAGGGGTGCCTTAGGTGCTCTGTGAGGTACATTGTTAATGGGCCTTGGAGTCATTTGATGCTTTTTTTGTATGGCAGAAAAGAGAAAGAGAAAATGATTTCATATCCTCATACCAAATAACCTTCTAAATGCAGCTGTGTGCCGCAGCTGACTGCATTTGCTCATTCTGGCTTTCCCTGCTGTTTCATTTAGGTTACTCTCGAGAAGCTGCTGTTGAGGAAGCCAGTGAGATTGAAGTGTCATCCTTTGGCAAATTACCACTACGCTGGTAGGTTTCCCTGTGCTCTTTCTGTCTGCTGGTATCTAGAGTCTAAGGCAGGAATTCCATGCTTAGAGCATGGGATCACCCTGCGTCTAATAGAGAGGTGAAGTGGGCTATGCTGAGTGGTACTTCTGAAACCTTTTGTGGCAGGTTTGGAAGTGCTTTGCCGGTCTGATGATGTACAGAAGCTTTGCATCCATGTGGCTCTGTGGGGTTCTGCAAATTAAGAATGGCCTTGAGTCATTCTGTTTCCCTCTCTTAAAACTCCTTTTAAAACTGCTGCTATTAGTATTAGTAGATCTTAATTTACAAGCAGGAAGAGCTCCGTTTTGTGGTATATACACATCTGCCATCATACCTTCTTTTTCTTAGGTGAATATGAATATGATAATCATGAGCATCCTTCCAAAGAGGCAGTGCTGTAACTCTTGCTAGTGTTATAGTACCAAATACAGAGCCTTTCTTTGCCTGCATTTAGCCAAGAAGAAAGAGGTCTGGGGTGGCGACTTCTTCAACAAACACAACAGGAACTACATGTTGGTGATGAAGGGAAAGTGTTCTGTGGAATACACAAGGTGGTGTTAAGCCATTGGACTTAAGTTACATCACCTAAGCATGGGTGGGAAATGTCCCTCCTCTGCAGCCCTCCACGTTACTGCTTAATGCTTTGTAGTGGCTAATTGCTGCTTGGACACCCAGAATAGGGTTTTACATAAGAGATTTGAGACCGTCTCTAGTTTTAGGCTCAATAGGAAACAGGCCAAAAATCTGGTGGTCATTTTAATATACTCATTCCCAGTTCCAGTCATTGTGCAACACAAGTATAGAGACAATTCCTGGCTGTAGCAGCTCACTGGGAAGACTCCCAGGTAACAAGGACTCTCTTGTAAAGCAAGTCTTTAACCCCTTGGCCTGAGAACAAGAACAGAAGCATGTTTGATGGCAGCTGATAACAAGAGAGAATGAATGTGAAGATGGGGTTTTGAGTCTTGTCTGGGGGAGATGCTTAGTGCCTTTGATAAGTTCTGTTGTAGTCCAAAGGGTGAATATGGGGTGGGTGGAGAAGGACATCAGTCAGGAGCTTTGACGGGGTCTCTTATATGAAGAGATGACACCAAATCATGTGTGAGACAGTCCAGGGCATGAGGGCAGGAAGGTGAGGAGCTATCACAGCAGCCTCATCCTCAGTGAGCAGTCTAATTAGCAGAGCAGATAAGACACTTCTGCCTATGTGGCGGAGGAGGAGGAACAGTCTTTACTGAAGCACCTTCAAAGTAGTTTCAGAAGGTGCAGAGAGAAGCCAGGAGAGGTGATTTTGTTTAATCTTTCACATGAGATGATGCTGATCCTTATTAACTAGCGCTGAGACCTGTGGACGTAAGTGTATTCCTGTTCCTTAAGCAGTAAAGGAAGTTCGTTTCTGTTTATCACAGCATGAAACAAAACTTCACCAGCCTGGATTTAAGTACCATAAAATAACAAGACAAAGCATTATTTACTGATGCTCCTGAATGCAGCATGTGATTGGAACTTGCATTGACAGCCTCACTCTAGCACCATGCAGCAGCTCTTGAATAATAGTTCATTTGTGGCTGATAATCAGCCACCTGAGGCATATGGGAATTTCTTGCAATCTAGTGTATGCAATAGCTTAATGTAACTTCAGGTGGCATTTGTGTGGGTTAATTCTTTGGGCTTTCTCCTCCATACTCAGAAATTGCAGCTCTCCGTTGTCACCACATTTAAAGGTGAGATAACTGAATCTGAGCATGGCACTGGCTTGTGAGCGTTAACTGATAGCACAATCAATCCAAATTCATCCTTAGCATTGCCCTTGGATGAGGATATAAGCAAAGGGGTTGTCTTGTGAGGGAAGCGAGTTGTAGAACTTCAGGCTTTTCTGTTGTGTGCCGAGAGTGCTGGGCATGCTGACGCAGGGCTGCTTGGGAGAACACCCTCATCTCTCTGTCCTAAAGCTTTGCCATCTGTCAGGGCGGTGTTCTAGGGAAGAGAGAGGGAACATGTATCTAATACAAGAGGAGCACTGTGACAAACACTTGAAGTATTTGCATTTGAAAGTGGAATTTCTCAGGTCCGAAGTTCTTCTGCAGTGAGATTCGCAGGAGAAATGGTCTCTGAAATAATGTGCTCCAGGCAGTCTGGGAACTTCTTGTACCTCCTGGGATTGGGTGTGGATCAGACCTGGCATATGCTGTGTGTGATGGGTTTGAGCCACCTCTCAGGGTGAGTCCCTGGGTACATGTGTAGCCCCCTTGGAACTGACAGGTTGGGTCCGAAGCCCCCAGATGTGTAGAAGATATTTATAGTCAGTGAATCAGTGCAAAGACAGCGGGGCCTGTAAAACAAAGTGTACAGTAAATGTCTGAACATAAAGATGAGCTTTAAAATGTTATCTGTATTCTAAAGTCCAAAATTCTTCCTTGCTGCATTGCAGATCTCTCTTTATACACGTTCTCTATATCTCCCTCAAGCTAACAAGAGCAAAAGCGGTTTCCCAGCAACCAGAGTTAAAAACAGCTTTTCTTCTGTTTCTTTTCCTACACAGGATTTATTCTATTAATTAGGTTACTTCCAATTAACCCGCATAATCTTGCAGGGGCCTCTGCTAATACCACAGCTATTGGGGAAATGCTGTAAGGCCCGAATCCTCCATGGGTGTACAATAAAATTAGCTCATAGAAGTGATTCTATAGTATTTATTTTTCAGGAGAGCGGGGCAGAGGCAGGAGAGCATGACTGACTAGAATGGTTTGCCAGTGCCTAAAATCTCTCCTTTGCTGGTTTTATGCCTTTTAAAGTTATGGTTTGGCAGAGCAGAGCAGGCCACTGGACTGAATCGGTGCGTTTGCCCCTGCCCGAAGGGGTGAAAAATGAAATCACTGGCAGGCTGTGTAAGAAAAGGGAATGGTGGTGGTTCAGGCTGGGAAAGATGGCGAGGCAGTGTGTCAGCAGAAAGATCTTTGGGTGATAACAGAATAAATAAAACTGGCTTGAAGCCAGGGCCTTTCTCTGACGTTGGAGAGAGCTTTAGTGTAAATCTCTGTGGATCTTACAAATGTGTGCTTATATCCAGTGCTGGGAAAGCCTGCAGAAAACAGGTTGCAGAGAAGTTAATTTAGTAGTTTTCAACATATGAAGGAGGAGTGAGACACCTGCTCTGAGATTGCGAGCCTGGGAGCTGGCGCTGAGAAACAAAACACTGGCAGTTAATAAAAAAGCCATGCATTTTTTATAGGCATAAGTAACTTGCGGAGTTCAATGCCATGCGTGGTGCCAAGCCCAAGGTAATTGAATTCAGCACAGAGGCAAGCATGTCTGTGGAGAATGGTGACTCTGAGAGCAGTGTTAGGGATTTCTTTGGATCAAAGTTGTATGTGTTTCAGAAACTTTCAGGCAGGCTGAAGGAGAGTTTTCTCATGGTGTAAGTCATTTCAAAGGCATCTGCTTTATAGCTTCTTGCATATCCTCCTTTAATGTATGTAATGCTGCCCACTCGTACCAACAGGACACTGCTTTGATGCAGTATAGCAAGCTTGTGTTCCTTCTGTTTGACTAAGACGGAGGAAGAACAAAACCATTTCAATCTAAATGTTGATTTCACATTTACATGGCCAGTTAGGCTGGAGAAACAGACCCAGAATAACAATATTGGAAAGTTTTATGTACAGCTTCCATTAAATGTTCATAAACCACTTTGTGTGTACTGCACGTTGCTACAATATCTGCTTGTGACCTCTGTTACAGAAGATTTAATTGTCTTACATACATCAAGCCATGCAAGTGAAGAGCTGCAAAAGGACCTTATAAGAGTTATGATGTGGAGAATGCAATAATAGGTGACTTCCATGTAGTTGAATGTAAAGTGGCATATATGGGAATAAGCAATAAAGGCTGTACATATAAAATTGAGCCCTGTGGTGATACTTCCAATTAGAATGAGACTTTGGGATTGCAATGCTAGTTTTATGAAAGCATCTGCTCTGCGTTTTACAGCAGCTAAAAAAAACCCAAGTCAAATGTTAGAATAGAAAACATGGTGATACCACTCTGCAAGTCTGGATTGCTTCTCTGTTGAGGATTATGCATCCTTCTGCTCCCTTCATATCTATAGGCATGCTTTAGTAGTGGAAGAAGTTCAGAGAGGGACAGCAGTAATGGCCATGAGAGGATTTCATGACCATTACAGAGAGGTCGTGCAATTCTGGATAGCATGGAGGTGATGGTCAGAATTAGGTTATTTTCTCTTCCAGTTGAAGAACAAAGGGTCCTTCAGTGAATCTAGAGGGAGCCACAAGCCAAAGAAGAGGAAACGGTTCTTCATGCAGAGGGTTCCTTGATCTATGAAACTCCTTGGCAAAGGATGGTTTGGGTGAAAGAAGTTTAATTGGTTGAAAGGAAGAGCAGGTCAGCACTTAAAATGTTAATTACTTAATAAGCAAATTGCAACAGACTTGGGAAATCCCCTGCACTCAAAGTGGTCAGAGGTTAGGAAAACTTCAGGAGGGGCATTGTATTTGCTTACCCTGGGCTTACTGCTGCCTAAGCAAGTGCCTGTGGCTGCTGCTGGAGACCAGATACTGGTTAGATGGACTTGAGGACTAAGTCAGTATCCAGCCATACTTGTATTTGGGTTGCAGCATGTGCTTGAGGTTTTCCAGTTTCTGTTTCAGATACGATGTCAGCATAAAGATGGTGGAGCTTTATCATTTATAATGAATTCACCCTTTTCTTTAAGGCTCTGACAAATGGACACATCAAGAAAGGAGGCTGTTCAAAGAGGCACTGTCCACCTACAGCAAAGATTTCATATTTGTACAGAAAATGGTAAGGTTATTTCTGTTCTGTCGACTGGGGTTTTTTCTATTTGCTGTTTTCTGTTCCCCTTCATTTACCCTCCAGTACCAGACCAGCTCCTTGCAGGCATAGAGCCAGCCAGGGTTATGAGAACTTTGATAGGAGTAATATAATCCATTTGGTGTACCTGTGCCTGCAACTGCAGCACCGGTAGAAAAGAGATAGAAATAAATAAATCAGACTTGTTCCTCTTGTTATTACATGTGAAAGCCTTCCCACCTGGGAGCTCAAGTGATGGCATTGTGTGTGTGGAGCAAGCATGGGGTTCTGCTGCTGTCTCTGTGTTCTCTGGCTATCTGTTAAAATGTACCTGAGTCACTAGCATTGAGCTCCATGCCAGAAAGGGTTGAAGCCTCTTAATGAAGAGGGAAATGTTTGGCCTTACTTTTCATGTTCTGCCACAAAGTATAAAGGTCAAGATGTGTACATCCTGGGACAGAATTCCTTCCTTGTTAGCTCATATGTGGCAAAACATTTGGGTTTATGGGAAACAAGTTTTAATTACTAGATTTCTCAGTGATATTGTCCACTTCTGCTACAAAAAAAGTATCTTCTCAGTCATTTTCTGACTAGAGAATCCTAGAGAAATGAAATGAAGCTGAAAGTTGCCACAAATTTGACTGGAAAACAGGAATTAAAAATGTTACTGTACAAGAGTACTCCTGTTGTAGTCAGTGTGTGGGGGTTGTTTGCTCCATTTGAATCTCTGAGAAATAAAGCCTGCCTCTTGGAATATATGACCAATTGAATATATTGAGTTTCCCCCTGTACTGGGCACTGGTAAAAAAGGACTGTTGCTTATTAAAAGAAGCAAGCATTGTTTTGCACAAGCCAGTATCACATTACTGTTCTGACCTGATTTTTGGCATCTGAAGGGAAACAAATGTTTGCACATTACGTATTTGGAGGTAAGTTTAAATGCCATAAGCAGTACCTGGATTACGTATTGTTTGTCCTTCTTAGTGCCTTTTAACTCCAGCATCTTGGCCTGCACCAGCACCAGTGTGGACCAGGGCAGTGATTGTCCCCCTGCACTGGGCACCGGTGAGGCCACACCTCAAATCCTGTGTTCAGTTCTGGGCTCCTCACTACAAGAGAGACATTGAGGCACTGGAGCAGGGCCAGAGAAGGGCACCGGAGCTGTGCAGGGCCTGGAGCACAGTGTGATGGGCAACGGCTGAGGGACCTGGGGGGTTCAGATGGAGAAGAGAAGGCTCAGGGGGGACCTCATCGCTGCCTACAACTGCCT
>JAOEHY010006767.1:0-39239 GCA_025447955.1 Psilopsiagon aurifrons | reverse complement strand
CAATCTAAACTTCCCCTCTTTAAGTTTGAACCCATTACTCCTTGTCCTATCACTACAGTCCCTAATGAAGAGTCCCTCTGCAGAATCCTTATAGGCCCCCGTCAGATACTGGAAGGCTGCTATGAGGTCTCCATGCAGCATTCTCTTCTCCAGGCTGAACAGCTACAACTTCCTCATCCTACCTTGACATGGGAGATGCTCCAGTCCTCTGATCATTCTCATGGCCCTCCTCTGCACTTGTTCCAACAGTTCCATGTCCTTATTACATTGAGGACACCAGAACTGCACACAATACTCCAAGTGAGGTCTCTCAAGAGCAGAGTAGAGGGGCAGGATCACCTCCCTCGACCTGCTGGTCACACTCCTTTTGATGCAGCCCAGGACACAGCTGGCTTTCTGGGCTGCAAGCGCACACTGCCGGATCATGTACATTTTCTTATTGACCAACACCCCCAAGTCCTTCTCCTCAGGGCTGCTCTGAATCTCTTCTCTGCCCAACCTGTCGCTGTGCCTGAGATTTCTCCCACCCAGGTGTAGGACCTTGCACTTGGCATGGTTAAACTTCATCAGGTTGGCATCAGTCCACCTCACAAGTGTGTCAAGGTCCCTCTGGATGGCATTTCTTTCCACCAGGGTATCAACCAAACCACACAGCTTGGTGCCATCAGCAAACCTGCTGTGGGTGCACTCAACCCCACAGTCCATGTCACCGATAAAGATGTTGAACAAGACTGGTCCCAACACTGACCCCTGAGGGAAACCACTCGTTACTGGCCTCCAGCTGGACATTGAGCCATTGACCACAACTCTTTGTGAACAGGCATCCAGCTAGTTCTTTATCCAACGCGTGGCCCACCTACCAAATTGATGTCTCTTCAACTTAGAGACAAGGGTGTTGTGTGGGGCAGTGTCAAATGCTTTGCACAATTCCAGGTAGATGACATCAACTGCTCTACCCGTGTCCATCTGTTCCATAGCCCCACCATAGAAGGCCACCACATTGGTCAGGCAAGATTTCCCCTTAGTGAAGCCATGCTGGCTGTCACCTTGTTGTTCTTCATGTGTCTCAGCATGCCTTCCAGGAGAATCCGCTCCAAGATTTTGCCAGGCAGAGAGGTGAGACTGACTGCTCTGTAGTTCCCCAGCTCATCCATTTTCCCCTTCTTGAAAATGAGGGTTATATTTCCCTTTTTCCAGTCATCGGGAACTTCATGTTATTTTCAAATATGATGGACAGTGGCTTAGCAACTTCATTTGCCAGCTCCTTCAGGACCCGTGGATGGATTTCATCAGGTCCCATGGACTTGTGTATGTTCAGGTTCCTAAGACTGTCTCGAACCTGATCCTCTCCTACAGTGGGCCCAAGGTCTTCAGTCTCACTGTCCCTGCATTTGCCTTCCAAGACCTGGGTGGCATGGTCAGAGCATCTGCCAGTGAAGACTTAGGCAAAGAAGTCATTAAGAACCTCAACCTTCTCCAAATCCAAGTAGCCAGTTCTCCTGATAGCTTCTGGAGGGGCCCATGTTGTCCCTAGTCTGTCTTTTATTCACTATGTACCTACAGAATCCCTTCCTGTTATCCTTAACATCCTAGCCAAGTTTAAATCTAAGTGGGCCTTAGCTTTTCTAACCCGGTCCCTAGCTTCCCGGACAAAATCCCCGTATTTTTCCGAGAGCTGCCTGTCATTGCTTCCACATTTTATAAGCCTTTTTTTCCCTTTGAAAAGGACAAAGTCTGCTCTCTTGAAGTCCAGTGCAGTGAGCTTGCTGCATGCTCTTCCCACTGTCCTGAGGACCTCAAATTCGATCATCTCATGTTCACTGTAAACAAGGTGACACAAGGCTGCCCTGGAGCATCACATTTCCAACCTGCCCTTCCCTATTGGCGAGCACGAGGTCAAGCATGGCACCTCTCCTCATCAGCTCCTCTATTACTTGCAGAAGGAAGTTGTCTTCCACACGATCGAGGAACTTCCTTGATTGCTTGTGCCAGTCCGCACCATCCCACCAACAGATATGAGGGTGGTTGAAGTCACCCATGAGAACAACGGCCTGCAAGCGTGAGGCTGTTCCTATCTGTCTATAGAGTGCTTCATCCACAGAGTCCTCTTGATATTACTAAAGACCATTTAACTTACAAACTACACTTTTTAAACTTATAAATAGAAGAAGCTCAAATGGTAGTGATGCTACTGAGAAAGGCATTAACTTCCTTTGTGGGCTGTAGAAAAGTCAGATGTATTATTAACTATTAAAATTGCCAAATTATGGTCTGTATTTTAACAACTCTCTTATTTCCAAGTGTTTCTGCAAATCAATTAAATACCATAATAGAGCATACATATTTTTCAGCATTTGTCCGAGACACTCCGACAAAAAATGAACAGAAGAAATTTTTTAGGAAAGGAACAGTGACTAAAACATTTAAAACTTATGTGTAAAGTATTAAATATCAAAGTGGAGCTAAGAACAAAATATTGACAGCAACTGATGACAAATACTGTGTTACCAACACTGACCTTTAGCTGAATATATATCCATTTAAATTTCTACACTATTTTTGCACTATCATACCAACTTTTTTATCTCCTCCTTCCTACCACTTGAACAACTACAATCTACAGTCTCCATTTCAATAGATAAACATCATTCAGGAAACAGGATACTTTAGAAAAACTTCCATGTTTTATTCAAGGATTCTAGTGTACTCACATTCAGTTATTACCCCAAATTTTAATCATCACTGTCCTTAGGGAACATAAGGAGGTACTGAATTACTACAGCTTATGCTCAGTTTGCATTGCCAAAGAGGAAGGAACAAATGGATCCCACAATCCTCAGACAAAGGATGAGAGATCTAGTAGTTAGATGTTAAACTGGCAATATTCAGTACTCATACTGCCAGTTAGGGAATTACACAGGGATTAACTGACGTGCTCTAGGGTACAAGAAAATCCAGATGAGAAAAAGAAAGAGACAGAATCATGTTCACTGTTTCTGTCTTGGCTTTAAAGTATTTAAAAATGTATAAATGTAACAGTGAGATAAATTCCAGTAGCCTTAATATGCCACTCACATTAACTATATGCTTTGTTTAATATTAATCCTACTTTAATCTCCTACCAAGGCTTTTCAGCATCTAGAAAAAAATGTGTAAAAGGCTGAAGGAAACTTTGCACAAACAGTTTCCAAGGAGACAGGTGCAAGGAGGGCAGGAAGGAGAGAATCACAGAATTGTCTAGGTTGGAAAAGACCTTTAAGATCATCAAGTCCAACCACTACCCCAGGATACCAAGACCACCACTAAACCTTATCACTGAGGGCCTCATCTACGTGGTTTTTGAACACTTCGAAACACTTTTCAGAGAACACTTCGAAAGATCTTTGTTTTACCAAGAGGTAACAGATCAAAAGGACAAACACACGCCTGAGTTTGTGCTGAAATTCTCAACGTGCAGTGATGCTCAGACACATGTAGGGTGGACGCGAGGCTAGGGGATGTCAGGCTTCCCATGATGGGCCACAGGGGCTCAGCAGGTTGGAGGAGGACTCCCAGCCACCCCTGACAATCTCTGGGAGGTGACACCTGCAGCTGCTTCAACACAACCCTGCAACATAGGGGTATGCTGTGCTTGAAGCCTTCAGAGAGCAAACAGGACATTTCTTACTTATTTTCAGACTGAATTCACAGCTTCATGTGAAGTCACATGCCACCTTTAACAGCTTGATTTCTAGGTATTGCCACACTGTTTACATCCAATTCTGGACAATGCAGGTGCTGCCTAGGATCCAACTTCTAGAATACCTTTACACCATGGGTTTGGCAGGCCAGAAGTTGTCTTGAATTTGTACACATTTTTTAAGTCTCTCCAGTATGGAGAACTATCGGGATTTTTATGGTGCGAGGTTAACAGTACCATGATAAGCATGAACAACACAAAACAACTACCCACCGAGTGATCCCCTCTACTTCACAGCACCTCTCTTGTAGCCAGGCACACTTATTATTCAAGTTTTAAAGTCACAGACCGGGTTAGACCAAGTTACTCTATGTTCCTATGGGAAGGATTGCTAACATCACTTGTACAAACCTGTACAGTGCTGGAGCTATGAATCCTAGTGCTCCCTTTGAGCTGATATGCAAAGCATACCTTCCCTGATCTGCACTAAAAACTCTGGCTCTAAGCAATGAATAAAACCCACAGCCCAACATGATTTCCTGCTTTTGACACCTCAGCAAAACAGTCTCCTCTCTAAGCTTTCCCTTTCATTGCCTGACGAGTCTTTATTATTAGAGGGCCCATCAATGCTGGTGGACAACAGCATCAGCATCTCTTAGGATGTTCGAGGTTTTTTTCACATTGTTTCCTAAGTTATTTGATTCTTCATGTATGGGAGATTAGTAATGTAGAACTTACTCATAAAATACAGACCTGTTTTAGTACAATCACTTCCTCACACCAAATTTGAACAATTTTTTACAATTACACTCACACCATGAACAAATAAGCTCCAGATTATTTTTGCCCCATCATCTATCACAGGAAGTCATCCTAGCACCCTCCCTTTCTCCTGCAAAGATAAAAGATACTTTGACATATAAATAATAGCTGCTTGGGGTAAAATAAAGAAGGGGGTGGTGGAACAGTCACAGACCTACCTCACGCTTGCACTTTCATAACATAACCTTTCTTTCTAACTCTATTTAAGTAGGTATTCAGTTTAAGAAAAACATGTTTTAACACAAAAGACTTTCCACTGCAGACTAAAACACTTCAAGACAAGAAATTTAAAAAAAAAGCAAAGGTTGTCCCTGATGTTAGTGAAGAGCTGACAAGCATAAAGTTATTAATTAATCTCTGGTCACTATTTTGAATAGAATGTTTCTGCCTCAGTGATTTTTACCTACAAAAGTGTTCAAAATAAACAGATACCCCCCTGTGAAAAGAAACTCCAGAGTACAATATCATTCACAGAGAGATCATTAACGTCTAAGAGCCAATCTAAGGAAAAGCTGAATGTATCTGATTACAAGTCATCTCTTTAACTCTCAGCCCACATATTCACTTGACTGAAAAGTTACAAGTCTATTTTCTAAGGGTTTTTTCACTTACCTTTGAGAGAGATTAAAAACTTGTTGAGGATCTCCATTCTGAATGAGGTATCTTATAGGGTCACCCTCTCTATCAAAAGCCTTTAGGAAAGAAGAGGATAAAATTAGTCAATTACAAAGCCTTCTTTTCTTTCCTTCGATTCATAAACTGGAAAATTAACTCCTGAAGTTCTCTTAAAATTTTCTACAGGGATGACAAAATCTCTCTGTTTGTAAGGTAGCAGCAGTAACTATAGATGGGCTACTTAAGATAAAGCTGTAGCACATCAGAATGCTCATGATAAATAGAAATGACAATATCCTGAATACAAACTTTTAAGTTATGGCTAAAAATAAGCAAAGAGCATCATAAGTACGAAATTCAGGCTTCATAGGATTACTTATATTTTTCTGAGTCTACAGACTGAATAGACTGAACTTTTTGTTTCCTTCATTCCTATTCTTCATTTCCACTTCTTTTTCCATTAGCTTATTAGAACACCAATACTTTTACTGATGCTCCATTGAGCAGTTTAGACATTGCAGCACTCACTCCCCATGATAATTTGTTTTGGGGGGAAGAAGGAGATGAAGATCAGGATGAGATGTTTGATTCAGGCTATTAAAAGCATCAAAACAAGTATATTCCACCTATTAGATGACAGAAAATCTTTCCAGAAGCTGAGTAGACTACTTTTGAAGTTATGCTTCCTCTAACCTATTTCCAAAAATGGCCATAAATATGCCACATAATTATTACTTTTTTTCACCAAGTGTACACACACCTTTTCCCCAAAAGACTATCAGAAGTTTTTCTGAGAAAATATACTCTCTTGAACTGTCTCACAGTTACAACTATTTAGCATTCCAAATCCAAAGTGATAAAGCTCATTACCACAGGAAACCCAGTACCTAAAAGGGGGCTACAAGAAACCCGGAGAGGCACTTTTTGCAAGGGCGTGTCGGGATAAAACAAGGGGGAATGGCTTTAAACTGAAAGAGAGTAGATTTAGATTAGATATAAGGAAGAAATCCTTCAATATGCAGGTGGTGAGACACTGGAACAGGTTGTCCAGAGAAGTAGTGGTTGCTCCATCCTTGGAAGTGTTCAAGACCAGTTTGGACAGGGCTCTGAGCAACCTGGTCTAGTGGAAGGTGTCCCTGCGCAAGGCAAGCGAGATGGAACTAGGAATCTATGATTCTATCACAAACAATAAAGTAATGGCTAAAAGAATTGCAAGAAGGTCAACCAACAAGTTCACAGAAAGACACATAGGATTTACTAGGAGACAGGTCCAAACAAAAATAAAAATAATAAAAAAAAAAAGTAATTTTGTGTTTCTCATCTTTCAACAACCATCCTTTTCCTTATCTATTTTCTGTAAGCACTTGCTGTAGACCACAGTCAAAGTTGTGTGTCTTTGGGCTGACCATCTAAAAAAAAGGCAGTTCTTTAGAAACAAACAAACAAACCAACCCCAAAAACAAAATAAGAAAAAAACCTCACACACATATTAAGAGCAGAAGAACAAACTGTTCCAGCGTGCAGGCAGAACAGAGGATTTATTAAGAAACCAGCTTTTCTTAAGCAAAGGAAGCACACAGAAAATGGTGGCTAAGGCAGATGAAGGAGACCAGTATAAAGAAAAAGCAAGAACAACTGTACAAGGACAAAGAAAAAGTCAAGGCAAAACTGTACACAGAATCAGAAAAGAATAAGAAGGATAACAAAGAAATGTTTAAATTACAGAGGAAAGCTCAGGAGAGTGGTACTTTGCCACAGCATAAAAGCAGAAAGTTTGATGTAGAGGTCAAAGAGCTAACAATTCTTGCATTTCAGCTGCAATCAAGCAGCAAATAAAATTAAGTGTGGCAACAAAGGGGTAAAATCTCAGATGAGAATTGGGAAAGAATAAAGCAGAGAATATGTACATAACTAGAGCATCTTTAAATCATCTGCTGAAATTAAAGCCTGATGAAATTCATCCTAGTGTATAAAAACATGGGCTGAAGCAATCTCCAAGCCATTAACAGTTTTCTTTGAAAACTCAAAGAGGACAAACATGCTGAAGGGCAAACACCAGGTACATCTTTCACAGAGGAATGAGTCAGGAAATCACAGAATAGACAGGTAAAGCCCAATTCCCAGAAAACCACAAATAATCAAATTATGTGTAAGTACCCGGGATGACAATATGGAGATGGATTACACAAAGCTAAATTTCTCAAGAATAAAGTACATTGAAGCAATCTAATCTCGTTTTACAAGAAGACAACAGGTCTTGTATATAGGGAAAAAGATGTAGATGTAGTAATGCATCTTAGCCATAGCAAGGCTTTTCACACTTTCCTATATAACATCTTGGACAGAGCCTTGGGTGACATGGTTTAGTGTGAGGTGTCCCTGCCCATGGCAGGGAGGTTAGAACTAGATGACCTTAAGGTCCTTTCCAACCCTAACTATTCCATGATTCTATGATTTTTATAAAAAAGTTCAAACATGGTCTCCAAGTAGGTGATGGGATTAATCAAGAATAAAACTGATCATAAAAATTAAGGTCAGACAGCAGTGGGTAGCAATTAGTATTGACAAAATTCTAAAACGTGTGCATATTCCTTCCAATACTGACCAATGTTTTCATTAACAACATTAGTGACAGAATAGGAAATTTGTTTATTAAATACATGAATGTCACCAAACAACAGGAGGGGCCAGCCCATTAGAGGTTATGAGCATAATTCAGATAGTCTTATGTTGTCAAGATTAATGGTTAGGAGCTGACTCAATGAAAATTAAAAAATTCCAAAAAAAAAAAAACCAAACCTGAAAAAGTTTTAGCCAAGAATACAAAATTATACAAATACTGGATGCAGAAAACTGGACTAGCTGTCATCTCTGTGGACTATCATAGATTTTAGTTCATCAGAATCACACTGTTGCTTCTATCTTTAGCGGTCCTTTGTATTAATTGTGCCTTACCTGAAGGTCATCCTGTCCTCACTTCATATTTAATGGTATCTCAGAGGTTTGTTTATGGTCTACATCCATTCATAATGAGTCAGGAGACTTTCAGAAAGACAGAAGGTAAAAGACTGGTTCTAGTTAATTTCCTTTTTCTCTTTATGTCCAAAGAAAATGTACCTTTCAATCAACACACTTAAAAAATCAAGAGGGAAAGTTTATCATTTTTTTAAAAAAATAAATAGAATTCTTCCTTTTAAAAAGAAAGAACAGAAAGTTATTATCTACATAAGAAAAAAACTGAAGATTGTACATGAGGATAAAGCAATCTATACCTACTGTTTTCCTGATCAACTGTATAGTGACTTCATAAATTGTACACCGATTCATGTTGCCTCCTTGTTCAGCCCATAACTGGACCATGATAACAACCCTATTTGTTTTGCAGACTCCCAGAAAAATTACACTGCTTACATATTTTAATTAATAATGGCTGGTAGAACATGAAGCATAAACTCCTCCCAGGCATGCAATAAACTCTGAGGGTTATTTACAAATTAGTACTGTGGAGATCATTTAATATTGCATTACTTAATCTCAAATGTTGTTAATTAAAACACAAGTCACAATCAACTGGGTATATCATAAAAGAAATAATGGTATAATAAAAAATATAACTTTCCATCATCTGTATGGAAGGTTTAATGGAAAAAAAAAAATTATTTTTAGAACATGTATTTTAAAGTCTAATAGGCAAATTTGAAACAGCTGCATTTGTATTGACACTGGTGTTTTGAAGATATTTAGATTTGCTGACTCAGGAATATTTTAAAAAAGTTGCTCACTCTCTCCCAGTTTTTGTAATCCTTATGCTGCATGCAACACTAACAAAATATTATGAAGGGTCATAAAAAACATAACCTCTTAAACCTATGCATCAACCAAAACCTCAATACCTTAATTTCAAAACACTTAATGTATTGATAAGACTTGATAAGACTACTCACGAAAGAAAAAGTCAGTGTGAAAGTTTATACATGAAAACACAAGTGAGGTCTGGTAAAATACCATAGTACCTATGGAACACAGGCAATATCTTAAGCTACTGTTAAAATTCCACAAAAAAGACAATAAATATGACCAATTGGTAACTTTCTGTTTGCTTGGAAAAGAGAGCACAAGAATTCGTAAGCTTAAAAAATTCAGTTTCTGTTTTTTTTTTAAATGTTCCTTATTACATAAAGAATAATAAAAAAAAAGTGAACAAAGAAATCTACTCCACACAAAGTTCTTTAATGCAGAAGGAGGCAGATGAATTTGCACAATAAAGACAACGCATCCATATTTCAGGTTCAGGACCACCAGTCCTACAAGAGATATAGTCTTCGCCAGTCCCCTGAGATGAAGCCATGCATGTTTGTGATTTAACAGTTAAGTATTTTTCATAAACAGAAATTGTCTACCTGAATTGAATCATTCATAGTATATTTGTAGTACAAGATAAATTTATGTTGCAGTAACAATAAGTAAAAGATAACATTTTCTATGCATTTCCAAAGCTCTTAAAACTAACTGATGCATCTCACTCTTTCCCAAACACAGTATATTGTCATTTCTGGGGATCTGGGGCATACAGCAAGAGAACACCCACTGCTGCATCGCTAAAACGCTTACTAGTGACTGGGCTACAAGGAGAGTAGCTGTTATGACCATTTTGCATCTCCCCTGCCCTGCCTGGCATGGGCTGTCTTTTCCAGATTTAGTCAGGATAACTTACCAAGGATCATTTGAAAAGGAAAACAAAATCTGGGTAAAATGCTTGGGGTTTAGCAAAACCTTTAAGAAGACATATTATTGTAACAATGGGGTTCACTTTCTAACAACATTTAAATTGCATAAAATCCCTCAATACTAAAACCTGCTAATAGTTTTTCTGCCTCCAAAGATCACTTAGGCTTTCAGCTTTAGATTCCAGCACCTGTCAAGTAAACACAAGTGTTTCTGCTTCTCAAGATGCTCTCAGCTTGCATTACTCTTTGGGGTTTATAAAACCAAGCGTCTCCCCTCCAGGGAAGAAAAGGCTCCTGAACAGCATGGCTCCAATTCTGAACTCATTGCAGGCATTAAAGACATGACAGAAGTTAATTTTCAGCACTGAGCTAAATGAGTCATCCTCCCTCAGCACAGGTGATTGTATCAGTTTAACCATCCATAAGAATCTTACTCTTTCATCAGCAAACAATTTTAACAGAAATTAACCCATTCACCTGAATCAGTGACTCAATTAGAGTTCCTTTATTTCACACACTTTGGTTTCAATTTTTTTTTTTCTGTGCTTTTACTGAATATGCAAAACACAGAGCCATATGCTTCAGCTGCTCTAAACTAACCTCAATTCCACCTAGTTCAACTTGTTTCAATAGAGCTACATTAACTTAAGGCACGTAAGACTTTACTCTGTATGGTTTCTGTTTAGCTCAGGTATCTCCAGTCAGGTAATTTCAGTCTTCCCCCCTTGAATGGCTTTGTGTGAAGTTTGAATAACTCTACATTTACAGGAACCATACTCAGAAGAGCATGCTGTACTGAGTTTATTTTAGACTTGAGGCCATAACTATTTGATAATAATTAAGTTCCTGATCCCTCTCCGCAAACATCTAAAGAGTTGTAATTTATCTACCTATTTTGCACAGCTGGTTTTCTAGGCATGCAGACAGAACGCAATGCAGCAAAAGTTAAGGAAACAGTAAATGAGCTAGCAGAAAGCCGGTAACGTAATCATGCAACAGCACGCAGAGAAGCAAGTGGGCCTGCAAACTATGTCAGTACAGCATTATTTAAAAAGCAATACTGGACTAATGTATTTTCACTGCTTCCACTAGCAGGGCTATATTGTGTGGTCAGTTGTACAGGGACCTTTGCTTTTGTTAGCCTGATAACAGCAGTTGTTACATACACCAAGGGGAGTAAATATCTTCAGATGCTCTTCAAAACCAACAGGCTAAAGAAGGCTGAATACCAAGAGTCTTGTTGAAATTCCATGTGAATTGAGTGTGGGAGGTCCTAAGCTCCTCTGCTTTGATTTTAACATATGAAATCACAGGCCTTTCAAGTTCTAACCATTCATGGGATTTTTTCTTATGTACTTCAGTCCCATATGCAGCCTACAGTACCTTTCCAGGCACATTTAACACAAAAAAAAGAACACTCACAAATACCCAAGTAAGCACTTTGCCTATATGGCCAATATAAAAGAGGCTATTTATTACAGCTAAATAATTTTCAATACTTAGAAACTGTCCTTTCCCCATGCACACAAGGACTAGCTTCTGGCATTAGTACAAACAGTAGGAATGTGGTAAAGGCTTACAAGGAAACATCTCTACCTGCAGGTTTAACAAAATGGCTCCAATTCTCATGGCCTCACTGACTTCAAGGCTGTACATCAGCTGGGGAAAGCGGGGAGGGCTCTGGTTGTTAGGTGGAAGGACCTCAATGTAAACAGTAGTAATAGAGCTCCTGAAGTGTAAGAATAACAAAAAAAGAAAAAAAAAAATCAAAGTCAGTCAAAATCAATAAGTCAACAAACACAAGGCAAACAACAATGTATTTATGTATTTTATCCATTGTGTGTTCTGTAGCTCTAACAATCTCCCCTTGCTCCTTTAAAAGCCTTAGAACGTATTTTTCATTCTGCATCAAAAATAAAGCAGGCTGCCACATTAACAGAAGAAAAGCTAAATGAATACTTTAAAAGTAGCCTTGGTGTTCTTTGAAAAAAACCAAAGCAGCAAGATTTCAGTGCACACTCCACATACAAAGAAGATTCATAATCCCCCTGGTGATACTGTGTCCTCTAGAAGAGCGTGACAAATTCGGAGATGGTAACTCTGCCTGCCATGCACAACAGTCACCCCTGGGGCACCCCTGCTATTGTTCAGTTTGCTACCTTTCTTTGAAAGAGAAGGAACAGAAAATATTGGTGGAAAGGATAATGCTGGGAGAAGGCACAACTCTTTAACAGACTACATCAATACTGAGGTTCACACAAATAAAATCTAACCCACTTCAATCCAGTGAGTCATGGCAGTACAGGAAACTATGAGAAAACCTGGCAAACCCTTCAACTGCACTGAACCCCTCACCCAAATATACTGCAAACAACATTCCAGTTTGCAAGATGAAGTCTCTTCTGGGAACACTGACACTCAGTACAGACCCTGTGAAGACCATGCTGTTGACATACTTGCTATTCAATTGCTCCAAACAGAGAAAAGGAGACAAAAGCCTCCCTGATGTTCAAAAATATTTAAAATCTGGCTTAAAGGGACCTTTATCCTGCATCTTTGCTCATTTATACCATCTGCCTTCTCTCCTGTATGTTAAACAGTATCCCTGCCCCAAACCAAAATCCTGAGGAGAGCAAACAACACAGGCACAGATTGCCCTTTGACAAAACTGGTAAATCTCAGGCTTTAGGGCTTCAGGAAAGGCACTGCTTCAAGAACAAAGGGATTAGTCCCAAATTTTGTCCGTCCGTCCCCCCCTTTTTTTTTTGAGGGGGTGGAGGTGTGCATAGGGGAAGGGTGTAAAGGAAGGGAAGAAAGAGAAAAGAAAAACATGAACACACAACGAGGTGCTTCTTGCAAGGCTAGCAAACTCAGAGCATTTTTAGAGGCTTTTCCCAGAAATTACCAGATGCCTTCTGTGGTAAATGACAGAAATAATTGTTACCAAAATGACACATCACTGATGGATATTTTTAATTAGCTGTGTAGAGGATTCTGACCAAACATGGCGATCACTGTGTTACAGATGCTTCCCACTGCCCTTTTCCATTGGGTTTTATAGCTCCATCCCCTGATTTGAGCTGTGCAGTGCACCACTTGTACAAAACCATGACAGATAGCTACATTTTAGGGGCTGTGTCACGCAGTGTGCTGACCACACTCGGGTAAAGAACCATCAACACCCCTGTCCAAAAAGACAAATCCCAACCATACGCAACTGCTGCAGAAGTAGCTGCTTCCCTAGGGGCACATCCACACATGGGGCCCACAAGGCAGGGATTAAATTCAGCCTGGGACACTCCATCTTTAACAGCTCAGCCACACACTTTGGCCAGCTTGGACAAATACCGAACACTACTTTGCTGCTGCCTGCTTTGAACAGGAGACAGATGCATTTATCAATTGTACTGCATGGAGTACTGAGGGGTCTCTGTGAGGAGAAGCTGGCTCTCCCTGAGGTGGCCATGACTGGTTTTAGCCGTTCCAACAGGCCACGGCCTGGCACAGCCCAGTCTCTCAGCCCCAATAGTAGTGACTCTGGAGAAACAGATTTAAAAAAGGGAAAACACACCAAACGGGGCAACAAATGGGATAAAAAAAAAAGTGTGAGAAACAGCTCTGTGAGCACCAAGGAGGCCAGGAGGAGGCGCTCCAGGCACCAGAGAAGAGACTCCCTTGCAGCCTGTGGGGACACCTCAGTGTGACAAGGAAAGATGTGGTAAGGAAGGAGCAGCAGAGGGCCTGTACGAACTTACTTTAACCACCACTGACTGTGTTGCTCAGAGGTAGAGTACTTGGGAATGAACAAATGAGGCTGGGGAAAAAAGGGGAGTTTGTGGAATTTGCTGCTTTAGTTTTTGTCTTTATTTCTCACCATCTCACCCATTTTGACTGGCAAAAAGTTAAATTAATTTTCCTGAATTCAAGTTTGTTTTGCCTGTGATGGTAATTGGTAAAATGACCTCCCTGTCTTTATCTCAACCCACAAACTTTCTCACTTTATTTTCTCCCCATCCTATTGAGGAGGGAAAGTGAGAGAGCAGCCAGTCAAGGTCAACCCACCACTTATAGATTAACAATATATACAAGTTGACTCTATGGAGCCTTAAACATTGAACTGCTACACCCTGGCTACCAGCTAGCCCAGGGCAATCCTGAGCTTCCCATGGAAGCAATGCTGTGGAACCTACCCTTGCCACAGCCAAGTGTCTATGGAGCAAGTGCAGGATTCTTATCCATCTACAAATATAGGAGATGAGGATCTTACCACTTGGAATGCACATAATAGCCAAGTGCTTATTTGATTTAATCAAACTTCAAATAAATGTATAACTTGCACTGAAATGCATTAGTGAATGACTAACCCTTCCTATCTATCATATCCTTGGGCATTTAAGAAGCTGAATTTGCAGTTTACTGACTTAGTGTATATAAACAAAACACCAGTGCAATCAGGGGAAGACAGACAATTACAACTAAAGCCGATCATTCTATGTAAATTACCTCCTTATGAACTACGGCCAGTTACCTGCCTTCTTGTGTGTTTTAAAATACTCCTTCATATTCCACTAATCTTAATGATGCTCCACACTTACATCCTTGGAATAAACAAAATACCATCATCAAATGCTCAACAACAGACACAATATATTAACAGACAAAATAACACTTAAGCACTGCTGCTGCATATTTTCTTGGGATAGCTGCTGTCTGTGCATGATATACACATCCAAACACATCCAAACAGTTGCAGTTTAGTGTGCATTATTCTTCCACTGATAAGTATTTAATAAAATATATTTTCTTTATAATTTTTTCCTGATTCTGCTATATCTTAATAACACCCAAGCTGATTTAGTGTTTACCAAGCTCTAAAGCAAAAAGTTTTCTGTTCACCACAAGAGTAAGCAATTTTTTTCCAAATCTTTAAGATGAGGTCATAAAGTAAAGCACTAGAAATCTGCAAACTAAACACACTATAATATTAAATGGCTATTTTTTCATTTCCAATCCATTTTTGATTAGCGCTTTGCAATTTTAGCCCAATCATTTTGTGTGTTTTATATACAGCCCATTTAGTGTGGCTGGCAAAATCTATTTTGGCATGGGAAAGGAAAGGAGAAGAACTAACCCTTTCTACAGCTGCAGCTGGTGTTTTAACAGTGCAGGGACAGGTTAATACCCTGGAAACAGAACAGAGCTCAGGAACTAAGCAATGCTCACAACCTTCTATAAGCACGGAAATATGGCTTTTATTCTACACCAGCTAAACGGTAATGCGAGGAACACATGGTCAGCAAGCCACTGAGATTGCATCTATGTCTCTCCTTTAACTCTGTGTGATTTCCACATGCAACTATATTATTTAATATATAATGAATATATTTATATAGATGTAGACTAATATATCTTTGGACAAACAATATCTCTATATGGGAGTCAAAATGAAAGCATACTTTTCCACTATGCAGAATAACAATTTCATAATTAGGCAGTTTCTAGATTGGACTTGGTCTAGCAGACGACTGCTATCACTGACATGCTTCCATTGTACAGGAATCTGAGGTCAATGGTGAAAAGTTTTAGGTCTGAAATGAAGTGGATCTTGGAACTATTCTCATTTATTTCAAGAACAGAAACTGATAATCACTTTATGGTTAACTATACCTTCAGTTCTAAAAACTAAACTTAAATACACTTAAAGTACTTAAGTGTATTTAAATGTACCTTAACAACTCACATTAATGATGCTTGCTATAGATAGAAACTTTAAGAATACTCAAAAAAATATCTTGTCTTGTGCACAGTCAACAGCCAAGAATTTAATGAGTCCTACCATGCAAAAAAAGCTACACAGAATGCATTGCAATCTAAACTTGCATGCAAATAGGCTACAGAGCTACATTTCCTAGCCAGGTTTAATAGTTTGGTCTTGCTTCATGCATAAGCAAGTTGAAAAAATCAAATCCAGTCAGTTAACACATTGGCTACAGTTAGCCTGGTATGTCCTGCATCAGAATCCAAATTTGGGAAAAAATCCTTAATATTCCAAATTACATCCAAATCCTTATTTTACAAGGCATACACCTTCCTGCCTGCTCAGTTACGTATGTCTGACTAGACCAAGCCCATTCCTAGAAGTCTCAAATACTGGTTACTGCCTCCAGGAATGTGAATCACTTAACACAATGTGACAACTTTGCATTAGAAGAAGCAAGAATTTCATATAACCTCAACTGTGAGATACTAACCACCTCACAGCCGGAAGGAAGGAACTGAGGAGATACAAGCCAAAAGTTTTAAGGATCTCATAGCTGCAGCTCATATGAGCCTCTTCCTGATTTTTCTCTGTGTAAAACGACAAGAGCCGGCTTCAAGCACCACCAGCTCATTTCTGGTTTTCCAGCCTTACAGAAAGAGCACTAAGAAGGCAGCAAAATCCTTTTATCCAAATATTCCTTACCAGCTAGTAAGTGAGGCTGTCCACATTCTTGCTCCACAGCACCTTGCTGAAGTTCCAGTGTTCTTCCCACCTCTTTCCTCCCTGCTTTATTAAACTTCACAGACACAAAGAACAGCGCTGGGCCCCAAATACACCTCAGGTCAAGGCCAGGCTGAACCCAGGGCCACTCACCCAAGCTATGGGAATACTGCATAGATGAAGTGTTTTTTTGAACACATATGAAGCAAATTGGAATTCCATAAAAGGGGAGACAAGCAGAAATTACAAGAACTGAGAGCTTTTCCACTTTTGAAGACTACTGCAGGAAAGACATTTTCAGAGGAGGAAGTACACGCTCCCAACATACACCATCAGAAGTATGTATTTTTAGACAACATAAAGATTTCTCAAACATAAAAGGAGCTGATAGCAATCAAAGCTGTATTGTAGGGGCTACTGTTGCTGGGGCCACAATGCTGGATTCTAAAGCTCTCTGAAGTGGCATTATTGATTTCTGTCTTCCACTTTAAAACTATGCTAGTACTGTACAAAAGCAAGTACATAATAACCCACAATCTTCTCCTCAGTACTACTAACAGACTAGTATCAGCTACCCTAAGAGACGGCTTATCAAGAAAGCAAGCAAGAGGGGAAGAAGAAGTAAATTCAGCCAGAAGACTGTGTTATCAGGTATTAGTTTTGTGAATCATCTAACAATCTGAATACTTTAGTTATTGGAAAACGTGATTACAAAATATGAGCACAACAGTATGAGCTGCTTTATTGAAGACATGACAGAAGCAGCAGGTCCTGAAAGAAGAGATACTTTTGTGTTATCTTTCCCCTGTCATATTCCCCATTTGAAGAAAAGAGAAAAGATTGTTCAAGATTTAAGTGCTGCAAACTACTGTCATCCTGTTTGGACAATGAGGTTGTCACATTACCAATATCAGGCCAACAAAATGAGAGCCACGTTTATGCACACACCTCTCATCCCACCCTCACTAAATTACATTTGTGCACAATTGCCATATGCAGAAAACAAACTCAAAAGAAGGAGATTAAGTGGGCCTCAATAACTTAAACTTTTTTTAACATAAGAGTGTCCTATTCCAACCATACCAAATATGCAGGCTGCTCTTCCTTATCAGGTGCTAGTGAATAGAAATAATTCTGCTGATGAGAATTTAAGTCTTATGGGGGATACTGTTCACCACTGAGACAGCTTGTCAAGCATGTCCACAGAATGCCAAGTCTGGATGACCTTATGCATCCCGTAGCTGGAGAGAAGGTCTCCTGCTCAGCACCAGATTCTTTGGGATCCTTTCAGCATAACAGCAAGCCATATTCTGAACAAAAAGCATCTCCCTTCTCACTTGTTTTCTTCCTTACAACCCTTCACTTCAACTTCTTTTTAACAAATCGGCATGCACAATGGCAGCACAACATATGAACTTAAAAAAACCCAGACCATTGCAAGTAAATTAAATAATGAAAACTGCATACCATAAGGAAAATATAAATAAGGAACAAAAAGTGAAAGACCTCTAATATGACATTATTTCCAAAATGTGATCCTTATATCAAACACAACATATTACATTCCAGTGCAGGTTTATAGACATAAATGTGTGCCACACTTCTCACACGCTGCTAAGCACTGATTAAAACATTAGTTTCATTATAAGATGAATTACCTTCTCTGTGCAGGAGGAGCACTATCAGATGCTTTTACAGTGAGTGCATAGGATCGCCCCACTGACAATACAACTCCTGGAGCAATGGTGATAAGGCCTGTTCGGTCATTGATGATGAAGTCTCCTTGATCCCCAGCCAAAATTTCATATACTATCTGTCCATTGGGTCCCTCGTCTGCATCTACAGCGGTGAGCTGCAATTCAAAACCAGAATGTCAGCATGCATGGTTCAGTGTTGTAGTTTAATAGGTTTTTGTAAGGCAACTCAGTAGCAGTAGAGGAAATAGAGGGGAAACTTGAACACCTGTAACATACACAGTAATTTCTAACTACTGTACAACAAGGATACAATTTAAATAAAGGATAATAGGTTTAAAAACATCATGAAGCAGAGAAAAACTGCTTACCTAAAATTGCAAGCAAATTATTTGAAGAAAGATATAAATTATGAAAGCTAAGTAAGACCAAATTTGCTGTGGATTTAAATATCTAACATTTCCTATAAAGGGGGAAGAGGGGGAGGAAAAAAGATAGTTATTGTCTTGAAAGTATAACAAGAGGATCATATTTGAATATTGAAAGTTCTCACTTCTCTCTACACTCTTCAAACTGTCAGTCTTGTTTCTGCTGGAAATTCTAACATCCAGGGCTTACATTACAAGCCCTCAGGGTGTAGGACTGGAGAACAATGTCTGTACCGCTCATCTGCACACGTACCATAAAGGAAGCCAAGTGGAAGGGAAATAGCAGCTTTCCCATATGGATATACACCTAGGAAACACAACCACGCACATCACAGATGTGCAAGGTTCTTTTGACATGGGAACATTACACTGCCAACCCGAAAGGCTGTGCTTGTGGGATCTCTACACAGCCTCTCTACCAGGACTGTGACTACTCTTGTTTATAGTGTTTCTTTTATGTAAGTGTATAATTTTGGTTCTAAGCATGAGAAAAATCTAAGGCCTAATATTTTAGACTCATATTATAATGATAAACATAATGAAATGAGTGGGTTCTTATTCTGCCCTGGGAAAGGCAATAGATTTATCCCACTTCTGTAGGGTACTAAGCTAAAGTAAATATTTACACATACAGACTGAAAATATGCTCAGTGATCATATTTGTTTGCTTTTAGCCAAGTAGCAATGACTCTGACTGATGTGCCATAAAGCGAGTAACTAGAAATCTGAGATTTCAAATCAGACCTCTGCTGTGACAATCAGAAACACACACTCATGCCTCAGTCATGCTGGGTGACAGTCCCATGTCCTAGCTAAGCCCTTTCACCTCTTGTCTTCATTTACACATATATAGAGTAACACAGGTTATTCTGTATGCAATCTGTAATCACACAGCTGACTGCAGACTGCTCACAGTGGCTATCACTTGACCTGCATTACTAATATTAAAATTGCATCTTAAATATCACCATGTTCAGAAAACAAAGAAAGAACACAGCATTTTGCTACATTTAGGACTCAGTCACCAATGTACCACCAAACTATGCCAGTACCTCTGGATTTTCTAAGGTGAATTTCTTCTTCCCATAGAGGTTATTTGGCTTATACCCTCTCTGATTTCTCAGCTCTTAATTTTGTATTATTATACATTATACCTCAAACAGTACACAAGATGATAAAAGTGGTATGAACACTACTCGAACATCTAGGAGGCTACAGCTGCAGCAAGCAGTGACGGCACTGCCTGTGCACCCAGCTGCCTGGTACCAAGAGCAGATGAATGGAAATGACAGTGAACAATGGCACACTGGGGTCCTGCTGCTCTCAGCTGCAGCTAAGGAAGTCTGAGGTGGGAAATGGCAAAGAGCACCAGCAGGTACAGCAGCAGAGGCCCCTGAGATGCAAAACCAATGAGAAATCCCAGCTAAGGAATGATTCCCTGTAGGGCTCCTAGAGTATGAAAAAAATAGACTTGTAGCTTCTTGAAAGCTCTCTGCTGGCCTGTCTGCTTTGGCTTTCTTGACACATACATGCCAGTGGGCTGTATTGCATATAGCATTGCAAGTTCAGGATTTAAGTGTAACACACAATGACAGAAAATGTTAGCAGCAACTGCAAAGCTAAAAGCAGGATCAAGAGACATCATCTCAGCCAGGGCCAGCAAACACAGGAGGCTAAACGTCTGCCTGCTAGACAACTTCTTCTCATCCCTGTGGCACTCTCAAAGTCACATTGCATTGCAGGCAGGTAGAAGAACTCACTGAAGTCTGCTATATTGGCATATAATGTAATCTATTAATATAGCATCACACTAAACCTTCAGTAGGTCATGGCCTTTCAGAGCAATACCTACAACTTTAAAACCACCTTTGCCCAAGGATAGCTAATAAACTGGAAAAGCAGAAACCAAAACTCATTCTCTTTTTGAGAACATATCCACCTCATCCTGTATTTTGAAATTCTAAAAAATTAATTCTAGGAAGGCTACACTTTTGAAACACGTGTTGCATTCTACCTATGTGATGTCTTGGCCTATCAATATATATATGAATATATTAACTTGAAACAGCCCACCTCAACACACCAAAATTCAGATTTTCTGCACCCTCATAAGGTTTAGAACTTAAACCCCTCTCAAACTCAGCTTCTTTAATCATTCTTTCTATCATTTCTATACACAACCAGATGTATTCATTAACCTTGCAAAAAGTAACTATCAAATTAAATGACAGAGTTAAGAAAAGTGTGGTAATAACCCTTTCTACTGAATTTCAAAAGTAACATGCACAAAAAGATAAATAAAGCCTTTACACAAAATACAGGGTCCTAAGTATTTAATGGCAGGATTTGGAACAAGGCCAGTTTTTACTGTGACGACATGAAAAAGGAAATTAATTGAGTACACAAGTATACAGATTAATAAGGTTAATTAAAATTAGAAATAACAAATGCCTGAAAAGATAAGTGACTTGAATAATGTTTTGGGGGCAAAACCAGGACTCAAACCCAGAATTAAATAGAACTAAAGTTTAATAGCTGCCATAATATATGAGTCTATAAATTCCATCTCCAGCTGTCCCAGAATCATAGAGCTTCATAGCTTACAAGATTTGAGAAATATGGTCTAAAATATATAGAAAGAAATATAATACAAGATTTATTTTACTTTCTTAAGAATCACTGCATTCAGTTCTGGGCTCCCCTTTACAAGAGAGATTGAGTTGCTGGAGCAGGTCCAGAGAAGAGCAACAAAGCCAGTGAAGGGCCTAGAACACAAGTCTGATGAGGAACGGCTGAAGGAACTGGGGTTGTTTAGTATGGAGAAGAGAAGGCTCATGAGGGACCTTATCACTCTCTACAGCTACCTAAAAGGAGGAGACAGTGAGGAGGTGGCTGGTCTCTTTTCCCAAGTAAAAAGTGATACAAGAGAAAGTGGTTTCAGGCTGCACCAGGAGAGGTTTACATTGGATATTATGAAGTTTCTTCACAGAGGGGTATTCAGGCATTGGAACAGGCTGCTCAGGGCAGTAGTGGAATCACTGTCTGTAGGAGTACTCCGTGCAAAAACCGTGCAGATGAGGACCTCAGTGACATAGTTTCGCGGTGGCCGTGGTAGTTCTGGGGAAATGATTGGAATTGATGATCGTAAAGGTCTTTTACAACCAAGTTGATTCTATGATTCAATGTATTGAAAGTTTTGCAAAATAGGTGTATATTCTGCTGCAGCAAGAAGTGGCTTTCTCGGAAGGAAAAGAGGACTTACAATGATGCCTGACAGCTTACAACGCCACACTCTTCATCACTATATAGCCTCTGTTCAGACGCACTTTATACTTAGAAAAAACTGGGCTTCAACATTTGACCTGCAGCATTTCCACAGCAACATGTTAAGTGAGCTTGCCCTGAACAGATAAAGAGATTACCAACCTTTCCAGTAGCCCTGCATTTTCAAGAAATCAAATGTTCAACAATTTTGGCATGACTTCTATTGACCAAAAGTGAATTCTGCAGAACCACAAGTCATGGCAGTTCATGTCTCAACAGCTGTCATCAAAATGAGTGTTACAGTTAAGTGAGTGCAAGGCTCCAGAGCACATTCAGTATGAATTTATATTGTATAACAGTGTTGAGAAAACAGTACAGTTGCTTTCCAGAGCAGCACACCAGTGAAAAATGCTGGGCTGCCAGAACTTAGATGGCAACCTCCTCACCCTTCTATGGCTCAGCAGTACAATTCAGCTATTAGTTGCACTAGGAAAAGCAGTAATGAGTTCCTATGTGTGAGGAGCAAACAGGATGGCAAATAAATTATCCCTGAACTTGAGCCAACAAAACATAACACTAACAGCAGGTCAAAACACTTCAGTATCTTCTTCAGGCATTAGGTCTTTGTCCATTACTTTTACCTGTATATAGGTATATTCATTGCGAAATGCAAAAATAAGCCAGTTTTGTTTTCTGTTTCTGCTAATAATGTTTACTTCGTAGATGGAAATTAATATGGCGATGGACTGAAGGCAAAGCACTGCAAATAACCACATAAATAAAACATTAAGTTTGGTTTGCAGATGACTATTACGAAGATTTCCTCTAAATTGTTCTGTGATTTTATAGCAAGACGCATGTTTAAGAGCTGTATGCAGCTGTATCAGCATATGTTTAAAAGCTGTCTGAGCATATGCCAGGCTGCAAATACCCAAACATGTCTCAAATACATAATTTAGTATGTGTCCGTATGCAAGGATGGCTTCAGTTACATGTGCACAAGTGCAGGGAATGAAAAGAAACTGTTTAAAAGAGACAAAGTGACCCAGCACCAAGAAGCCGCATTTGAAGCAATGGCAAAACAGTCCCAGAGGAGGCATTTATTTAATGGCTCTAAGTAAAATTTTTCCTGTGTACAGTTTAAAGTACTGTTACTGCTCAAGACTAGTTCTAACTGCAAGTAAGACAAAGGGTTAGAAACTTTACTGCCTGCAGTTTTACTATCTTTTATCTTTTTGCTTTCATTTCTGACCTCCAGCACAAGGGTTGTCTATGCCATGAAGTGGGAAATTGAGTGTGCTTTGTAACCAAGATCTGGGGCAGGATCTTCAAGTTAATTTGCACTGGTCATCTTAGGCGGAATTGTTTCAGCTCACACAAGGTGAACAAACAGGTAATGCACTAATCAACTGCATAGCTTATTTTGCATTTTCAATCATGCAGTTATTTAATAGTTCGTATAAGACAGCCCTTGAACATCCGTCATACCCATATAGAAAATTAGGTAGAAATTAAGATACACAGATAAACTAAAATAGGTTATTTTTGTTTCAAAATTTAAAGTGGAGTGAGATCAGCATGTACTTCTTAAGGCTAGTTCACAAGTTATTCTGTAAAGAGAAAACATAGAAACCAGAATGGATTTAAACTATTTACGTGAAATATTTTTGCATCATTGCTGCATACTCCAGACACCAATGTGTAACAAGTCCAAATACCTGAATTGCAGGAAGAAAATATTATTAGGAAAGTGGAAATCAGGACACAAAAATTATAATAATAATATAAAGAAGATGGAATTGAGTACTTAAACAGGTTTAATATTCATCAGTCTATCTTGTGATAATTATTATTTACCACACATTTAACTGTTTTAAATTACAGATATGTCAGTCATCTATTTTCTTTCTTGGGGAGCACAATAAAATGCCTATAAAAGCAGAAATAATTCTCAAGCTGAAAGAGACAGAGGATACAGATATTTAAACTTCATTGAGAAAATACTCAGGCCATTGAGAAAAAAATCAGGATCCCTTATTACCCTCAGGATAATTAAAGCAAAGTGGCAACTGTGTGAGAGCACTTACACCACTGTACCAGAAACTTGCATTTTTTTAGAAAGATCACATGCTTCATAAAAGAAATACTTTCTTGATGACCTCTGAGTAAAAGTCTGAGTAGAAAGTGCAAGTTATCGCTTATATGTATATGACTATGAGATTGGACAGATTAACTGGGATCAGTGTTCTTTTTCTAACTTTCTCTGATTAGAGAAAGTCTTTTTTACAGACCAATCACATCTGACCTGTGTCATTTTCTTCTGGGAACTTTCAGAGCTGATTGTCTGCTCACCCCAGAGAATCTCAAATGATTCTTCAATTATGATATAGGGGTACAAGACGAATTTGTTCCACATACAGACAGCAAACTAAATTTATCATCAGAATCACTGTATTAGCAGTTAAGAAGGGGAAAATATAGTCTGTTTTCCATTTGAGAAGATACGTATTTATAAAACTGAAGCAAACAGTGATCAGGCAGCATATACCTACCTTCCTGCCCTAAGGGAAACATATGGGTACTTGTGGCACCACAGAATGGTGGCTATTATAACTCCACAAGCCAAATCCCATTTCTCATACTAGTGTAACACTGAATGAAAGATTTGGTGCCTGCAACCTAGGCAAAATAACAAGGTAAGCAATCTCCCAAATACTCCAGCAGCCTAAAACTCAGTATTACTGGCATTATCACAGTAAGCAGAAATCTTAAGATGACTCTTAGGTTTTTCTGTCAGTTTATAAAATCAGATCATCGTGCGATGTAAGATTAGTTGAAAACAGCCCCTCTTCTAAAAAAGACAGAATTTTCTAGTCTCCACCTCTGACCACATTATAAACTCATGAATTCTGAAAGTAACCATGTGTTGATCAGACACATACAGATGTGTGGAGGAGGGAAAAAGTCCCTCTCAGAACTCTCATGTTTTCCGAGAGAATATTTTTAGCAAAGGCAAGATTAAGGCATGACTTCCTCTACTAATTTCCAGCTTCACAATGTTATTCTAGAAGGTGCTTGTTCCAGATCTATTTCAGGCATTAGCTAAATTAAAATGCTGACTATATTTGCATCTAGACTTTTCTTCTTCCCATTTCTGCCCTTACAATTTTTCATCCTTGCAACATTTCTAATCTACATAATTTCGTTGATCTGTCTGATGGTTTTCATACAAGCAGTCACTCAGCATCAGTGCAGGAATGCAAAAGGTAACTGCTGCAATGAGCAGTGGAGGAACTGGAACATAATGGTATCTCAGACCAAACCTACTCACAAAGTAATCTGTGTCTCCACTAAGCTAAGGTGGCAAAGGCTATTGCAGATGGCCTTGAAGAGCCACCACCTTGCTTTTTCCCAGAAGGAGCAGTTTACTAAGGAATTTGTAATTCTGTTCTTTGCACATCTTCAGGGTCTGAAAATACTTGCAGTTGAAACACCAGGAAGTGTGCACATTCCCATGACACAGAGAAATACTTAAGCACTGCAGCTGCTTTAGAACAGCACAGTAACTGCCCTACTTTATCCTGTGTCATAAACACAACACAGGCAGCTCATGGCATCTTTAAGGCCAACTTTTTACATGTTACCATCTCATCTAGTAGCATCTTTTGCCTTGTTTCCTGGCAGATGTACCTTCAAGAGGAAAAAGCATTTAGATACTCAAATACTTTAAACCCATAGAACCTCCTTTGCCTTTGTGCAACAAAGGCCATGTGACAATCCTAATGGCTTATTTTTGGACCAGAGTGCTTATGTTTCAGAAAAAAATAATAATTCAGCACTGTATGTATCTCTGTACCTTAAACACCAAATAAATGTACTTGCAAAATCCACATGTTTACACAGGGACATAGGAGTTTTATGATCTAACAGAAATACAGCTCCTGATGTCAAACCTTATACACCTAATCATATTACAGAAAGTTATACTTTATTATGTAAGTCAGATGATGAAGGTGTTTTTTCCCCAGTACTCCCACTGCCTTTTACCATCCTTGAATGCCAACCTCCACTAACAGCATCTTGGTTTCTCATTCATCTAGTCTAAAAGCTCTCAGGAGCATGGCTGAGATCTTAGAAGAGTTACAACCCAAAAAAACCTTTTTTGGATTATTCCAGTGCAACCAGATTCACTTTCAGTCTGCAATATAAATCAGTGCTTGCATACTTTAATTAAAACTGTTTCTCTCTCTGGGCCTCTGAAAAATGTGTTCAACACATTTTTCTCTGCTTATTTGCTATACAACCCACCAACTTCGGCCTCTGTAAAAACCAAACAGTTTTGTAACATGGTAAAACATTCCCGGTTATGTTCTACTGTTCACCTGTCCTTCCAAAATGCTTTATTTCAATATCCTGCTAACACTAGAGATCATTTTTGCTTTCGAGATTTTTCAGATGAAAAGGCTTTGTGAAACTTCAAGATGAACAGCCTGAACAAGCCTATCATTTAGTATTTAGCAACTTTTTAATAGATATGTGAGTAACAAAGTTGATGGAAATACAGAAACTTTATTTCTAGCTGTTTTCAATGCATTTCCAATTTGAACTACTACCACAATCTACAGCTAACAACAAGTGAGTTAAAGCTAATAAAAAGACCTGAAATTACCTTTATAACGCTTTCCCCAGGCCTCATATCTGTATAAATCTTGACATTGTATGATATATTGGAGAAGGTTGGGGAATTATCATTTGCATCAATCACCAGGATATTGACAGTCACTGGGATACTCTCCTGTACACCATCAGAAGCTGTCATCTTCAGGATAAAAAAATAAAGCAGAACAGGAACATAATTTAATGGCGTGTTCTTAAATATAATTCCAACTATGCAAAAATACAGTATGACAACTAAAAGTCAGCAATTCATTTTTCATTTTTGTCTTCAATTACAGGAGTTGTCTGCTAAGCTTGAGCCTGCAGCATGCAAGACTGGGGGCAAAAGCAAAACAAAACAATGCCTTTAAAATATGCGTCAGATTAGCAAGAGAAATGAGAGCGGGAAAAACTGTTTCGCAGAGTTAGGGCCAATAATCCATGCAGCAGTCCATTGCCGGAAAGGCAGAGGCTGTCCCCAGCTGCACTGAGGACCCTCAAGTTGCAGGGCCTGGACACAACAGCTCACAACCCTAACAGAGCAATTAAACCTCAGAGTCCCATTTTAAGGTGAGGCTTAAAAGAACCGAAGGCCTTCTTACTCCACAGAGGAAATCTGAGCCCTCCTTTCAAATGCTAAATGGACAGAAAATACAGATGCCTTAATTGGGAACCCCTGCAGAGGAAAGGGTTTACCTTACAGCACATTTGCAAAATATTTTAAGGCTGTTAAGATGCTTACTGAGGGCATAGGAAATGCCTGAGGGAGTATTACTGCTGGCTCTGTTTTCTGTTAGTCTACTTTTTTATTTTTGCACAAAAATAAAATGGAAAGGTGTCACACATTCCTAGCTCAAGGGCTATGAGAAGAAAAGGCAAAGGTATCCTCAAAGACCATGCCAGGTACAAAGGACAAGGGTCAGACTGCCATAGGAGGGTGTTGAGGAGCAGGGGACAACACTGGGACCATGGAGATGATGCTGGTAGGGGGGTCTAAAATGTTACTATCTAACCAAAAACTTGCATTTTGGAAGAGAACACTAATTATCAACTCCCCAGGCCCCTGGTATTGCTGCTGTTCATCCTTCACTGTTTTTCTTCTTCTGTACCATTTTAATTATCTACAACAATGTTATAACTAATGATTTTTCAACACTTGCCCTGAAAAATGCCCAATATGCCTTCAAATGCATTTAGCTTACCGAGAAGGTGTAAAGTTGTTGGACTTCTCTGTCAACAGGCTGCAGCAAGGTGAGGTAGCGGGTGATGCCACTCTGAGTCACAGTGAAAAACGTATTGTAATCATTCAGAAAGAGATGGAGCTGGGGATCCTTGGTCTTGAAATAATATTAAAAAAGATTATTTTATTATAAATTCATATATATAATTAAGCTTCAGATTGCTCAGTGCAAGTGCTTATTTTAGTTGAAATTTATGTAAGCAGAAAGTAGAAATAACATGAGGAACTGAATCTGCAAAACTGTTAAAAATTCTTCAAACATGGACAGTGGGATTGAGTGCGCCCTCAGCAAGTTTGCTGATGACACCAAGCTGGGTGGTTTGGTTAACACACTGGAGGAAAGGAATGCCATCCAGAAGGATCCTGACATGGTTAGGAGGTGGACTAATGCCAACCTCATGAAGTTTAACCATGCCAAGTGCAAGGTCCTACACCAGGGTTGGAGCAACCCCAGGGACACCTAGAGGTTGGGCAGAGAAGAGATGGGAGTGTTGGTCAATGAGAAAATCAGCATGAGCAGGCAGTGTGCGCTTGCAGCCCAGAAAGCCAACTGTATCCTGGGCTGCATCAAAAGGAGTGTGACCAGCAGGTCGAGGGAGGTGATCCTGCCCCTCTTCTCTGCTTTTGTGAGACCTCACTTGGAGTACTGTGTGCAGTTCTGGTGTCCTCAACATAAAAAGGACATGGAACTGTCATAAGAACTCCAGAGGAGGGCCACGAGGATGATCAGGGGACTGGAGCATCTCCCATATGAAGACAGGCTGCGAAAGTTGGCACTGTTCAGCCTGGAAAAGAGAAGGCTGCATAAAGACCTCACAGCAGCCTTCCAGTATATGAAGGGGGCCTATAAGGGTTCTGGGAATGGACTCTTCCTAATGTAATGATAGGACAAGGGGTAACAGGTTCAAACTTAAAGAGGGGAAGTTTAGGTTGGATATAAGGAAGAAGTTCTTTACTGTAAGGGTGGTGAGGCACTGGAATGGGTTGCCCAAGGGAGTTGTGAATACTCCATCGCTGGCGTTGTTCAAGGCCAGGCTGGACAGAGCCTTGGGTGGCATGATTTAGCATGAGGTGATCTGAAATGATCAGGGAAGTTGGAACTAGATGATCTTAAGGTCCTTTCCAACCTTAACTATTCTATGATTCTATGATTCTAAACATATAAAATAACACTTATCTAAAAACCTAATCTTCTTGATGAAAAATGTATTAAAAATACACTCTAACCTGCAAAGTAAATCCAATGGTAAATGAATGTCTGCATCTGCTAGTTTAAGTTATATGTTTTTTCATCAAAGTAATCATTTTTAAGTCAAATAGAACTTGCCAATTTAAGAAACCAGATTCAAGCATTGTTCTTCAACCATATTAAAAGCAAAAAAAACTTATCTTGATTAATGGAGCAACAAAATAGTCTGATGAAATGAAAAAAGACAATCATATGTGTTAAAGCATATATCTAAATAGATGCCATTCAGAGATTCTCTTTATGTCTCAAAAGCAATCCAGATAAATTGATGCAGAATTTGCAGAACTATGAATCTCCCAAATGCTCAGGTGAAAAACATAGTAAGACGATTGTGGTAAAATTGTCAATAGTAAGTAACATTTTAAGGTAAGGAGAAAAAACACCCCCAAACAACCAAATGAAAACCAAGTCAAGGCATTGTGATTTTTCTACGCATGACTTCTCTAGGTAGCCTGCTGGGAACACAGATTTCAAGTCTGGATTTCAAGCCACAGAAGTGTTGCACATGCTTTGGTGAGCACCAAAAGTGGTCTGCAGTTCTAATGCTGTGTGCAAAACAATGTGACAACATAGGGAAAGGTTAATGCTTTGTGAGATATCCTGAGCAACCTCTCAGGAGCTCATCCTTCCATTTCTATTCTCTCTCCTACCATGGTTGGCAGATCATAAGAGTATGGGGAAGAAGAATGAAATGTTGCCCAGGGGAAAAACTTGAGATTAATTTGCAGGCAAACCGAATTTCAGCTAACAAAGAAGGGGAGGAATGTTTCTGCCATGGACAGAATCAGAAGTTATTACTGCATTTACAGGCAACAGAGCAGATTAATTAAAGTCCAGAACTTCAAGCCAGTTTCTTCCAATGCAAACTTACTAGAGTGATACAAAGCTGCAAAATGGACTTCCTACCTTTCGTCCTTACCCTGTAGTTTGCTGAATGCCAGCATAGAGCAGGAAAAAAAGGGTTTTTAAGATCTGTATGGCCTGGTAGTTCTGAAAAGCCCCCAAACTCACTTTTCTGGAATGTCTGTGTTGTTGAAATGACAGAAATGTGAATTTTGACCAGGATGAAATATCTCAACATCTTTCCCCACTTCTTTAGAGATGCTATTAAGTTATTAAACTGATTGGACTGCAAGGATTACATAACATTACAGTTAAATATTAAAATAAGCTACATTACCTTTTATTGCCTACAGTATTCCAACCAACCTTTCTGTGCCCTGGTTACCTGTAATCTGGTTAATTTAACCTGACTTAACGTGTTACTCTCTGCCATTATTTATTTCATTTCTTTCTGTTATATGAGGTGATTACAAATGAGGAATGCAAATGTGATCAGGAAAAAGAGAAATGGCTGGGAGACAAGGCCAATAAAAACTGTTTTGAACTGCCTCAAGTAATGTGAAGATGAGGAATTAGAGGACTAGTATCATGAATAAAACATAACAGAAAATTCAGTGACTGCACACAAGGCATAACTTGAAAAGTATTTTTACCAATTATTTTCCAATACAATTCTACAGGATCTGCCTCTGATAGGGGACACAACGCAATAACAAATAGCTGAATTCAACAAATTCTCCAAAAAGTAGCATTTAATTCTTCTCTGAACATTTTCTTAACCAGAATCCAAAATGCTTCTGGAAGGTTAACTCTTAAATGAGGGAAAAAATTCTTTACAATGAGGGTGGTAAAATACTGGAACAGGTTGCTCTGAGAGGTGACAGATGTGCCATTCCCAGAGACGTTTAAGGCCAGGCTGGATGCGGTTCTGGGCGACCTGATCTACTTGAAGATGCCCCTGCTCATTGTAGGGGGGTTGGCCTAGATGATCTTTGAAAGTTCTTTCCAGCCCAAACTATTCTATGATTCCATGATTATTGTCATTCTTACACAATTAAAAAAGGAAAACAGACCACTAGAAAGTTCACCGATCTCTACAGTATAGCAGGCATAAACACTGGTGCTAACTCTAATGTGCACTAAGTGTCATAATGAAAAACTATAAGGACAGATTAGTACAACAGAAGGAGAAAGAGAAACTTATTTTAGCAATCCAAAATACTCTAAAGCACACATTATGGAAGGCAGAGACTATACTATTTAAATGAGAAACCATTTTTGTTGCTGAAAGCTACGTGAAAGAAATATCAAAGTGTTCCAAATAAGTGGTTTCCTATTGCCTAAAGCTTTGCTGCAACTATGCCAGCTTTCAGTAAAATTAAAATTAATTTCACTGTTAGCAATGGAAATGGCAATCTCTCTTTTCCATGAAAAATTACAGAAGGTAATTGCCAATAATTGTTCACTTTGTAGACACTACAAAGTCAGTCAAAAATTTAATTTACAAAACCCCTGGTTAGTTGTTACAGTTCTTGCTTGTCATGCCATTTTGAACACCAACAAACAGTATTTTTTTCTTAATTTGCTCTTGATAAAAAAATCGGTGATGGAGATTCCATATACTCCCCAATCAATCTACACTATCCCCTAGCTATTCTTGTATTAGAAATTTTATCCTAATGTGTACATTAAATTGCCTTTCCTGCAATCAATGCCTATTTCTACTACTTTCCATGCATGTTGGACATACAAAACTATTTCCTTAATTTTGGCATTGTTATGCTTTTACGTTTTTATCACACAGTATGCTGAAAGTCAATTCAACTTAACCGAACATTTTATATTGCAGGTCCTGCAAGAGAACACAGTCCAGCTATGCTGCCAACACTATTTCCAACACTTTAATTTTTCAAACTAGTATTTTATTTTTGAGGCCTGGACTTAAACATTATGATTTCTGACTACATTAATGGGTCAGTAGAATAGCTTATCTCTGTTATATTGTTTAGCATATAATTTTAAGTAGAAAATCAGAGTCCACACAAGACAGTATACATGCAACCTGCAAAGACCATTTCAAGCACACAGTTCAAACCTGATAGGGTATACAGGCTTTGAACCAACTAGTAATTATATCTTAAATTAAAAAAAAACCTCAACAACTTTTTGTTGCATTTAAGAGTTCTATACAGATGTGAAATTATTTAATCAGCATAAAGTAGCCACAAAATAACCACAGTACAACTTTATGCCCTAAATAAATTTGGCCTAATGTGTTTAAAGGGTTCTTTGCAGGCTTCTCAAAACAAGGAACAGCCTCAGTCTCAAACACTGGCAGGGCAGAGAAGAATGAAAGAGAATGGGGAAAATAAAGAAACCACACAATTGAAACAAAAAGGAAATTTTGCAAACATATTACCAAATACCTACAGGAATGGAACCTGGTGCAACCTACAAAATAAAACACAGGATACAAAATGAATATAGGAAATACAAACCTGATATTGATGGAAGTCATAAAAGCAGTATGTTGAAGGAAAAAAAAAAATGGTTACAGAAAAAAATGCAACAAAATGAGATAAGCAAGAGCTCCAATGCACTCTTAATATAAACCAAACCCTAGGTTTGAATTGCTCTACCTGAAAATCTCTGGAGAAGTTCCTAAGCCTGTGCTGATGGTAATGCTACATTCCTGAGGATTTTTTCCTTTCACAAGGGGGTTACAAGCTCTTCCTAAAGCCAACAGTTTTCTACAGTTTACTAAGATTAAACCAATATTAAATGATATTGTCAAGAACAAATAGATAATGACACTTTTTCTGCATGTGTTTCAACATCCCAGGGGACTTTTTAGTGGAAGTATATTTGGCTGTTAAATTCTCCAGGGTAGACAGAACAAACTCCAAGAGTATCCAAACTGCTTAGGCTTCCTGACTGCTAGCACAAGCTTGTCTCCAAATAGCTGTAGTAGTAACTAATACAATTTCATGACAATGTCTTGATTTGCCTACACTCTTCATGTAACTTGAAACACCCATGGAAAAAGATTGGTTTTTTTAAGAGATATTTCCAGCACTTGCCCTCCTCTTTACTGCCTGAAAGTAGAAAACCTTTTCCACTCACATCTTCCAGTGTAAAAATCCGAGATTCGCAGTCTCACAGAGGCAAAGCAAGTGAGACCCTCAGTCACACTGGCAAGGGGTTTAGAATCAGACTGTATTGGCACTGACCTTGTTGCTTTTCTCTAACCTGCACAAGAATTCTACAAGGCCTGATGTCCTCCAGATTCACAATAGCTTGTATGGAATACAAAATGAAGAGACAGCCTTTGGAGTGAATTTCTTGTATACTTAACATTATCACTAGTATCAGAAAAATAACATGAAGCACAGCTTCCTGAGAAGTCTTTGTGATGGCTTTAGATTGCAAAACTGCTGACATCAACAGAACCCAAGGAAGAGAGCAACTCAATCCAAAATTCTGAGCAACTGGAAAACTGAAGGAGGTAAACCACTCTGATAACACTGTACAGGACAACATTATTTTTTTTTCCTTTAAAGTGAGTTCATTTAAAAAGTTTTTAATTGCAATAATAATAATAATAAGAAGAAGAATGCTCTTCACCATTTACGTCATCTCCACTTTGGAGGAAAAGATGTCAAAAGCCTAACAAGAGAACAAGGATGGATGATGAGCAGTGCTTTAATTCTTAATTATTTCAATCACCATCAAAACCTTCCAGTCCCTGCACAAAGCACAAGCAGGGTCATAAGGTCAGACACTAAAAAGCCCTACAACAATTTTTACTGTTTTACGTTGAGGTTCAAAGGGCCATACCCTTTCCCAAATGAAAAGCTGACAGAAAAGTTTTTAAAAAGTCTCTTCCGTTCCTCACACAAATAAGCCACTCCTGGGTGAGGGCAAGAAACAAATGTCAGCATCTTCTGCACTTCCACTAATTACCAACAGCATTTGCTTAAAACAGGGCAGATATTTAAAAGACAAATTCCTTGAGGACTTCAAGGAACTCAAAGACAGAAAGAATAGTTTCAGAAGGCAGAAAACATTAGATATTCATACTACCCAAATAAAGGAAGAAATATAATGCTACAATAATGACTCCATGTAAAGCTTTTTGTTTTTATTTCTTAATTGGAAATATTCAGAAAAGGAAAAAACCTTATCTACATAAAACCTAAAATATGAGAAGCAGCTTTTTTTGCTTTGCCTTTCCCTTTTGTTTATTTTATAATAATATTAATGTGCTGTTACATTGGGGAAGAATATTTCCTGAATCACTGTTTCGTAATGTGACTATTAGAGTGTCACAGAAGTGCTATACAGGGATAGTAGTATTACGAGAACTCTCCTCTTGAGAGAATACTGGCTGCAAAACAAGTTCAAACAATAACAGTGGAAGATACAAACAATCAGACAAGTATTAGAGAAAAATATTTAAGTATTTAAAATTTTTCAGTACTCTTGGTTAAAAAAACAAAACAAACAAATAAACTTAGTTTTTCTTATCTGGATATCACTGAAAATCCATAATCTGCATTTTCAATTACATTTATCAGTAACTTTATCCATTATTTGCTCTGTCCTCTCAGATTGCTACTGAGATACCTTTATGTAAGATGACCATTCTTTAAAAATTCCTGCAAGCTCTCTGGAAACACTGATGTTGAACAAACATCTGCTTAGTTTGACTTCAACTTCATTGTCAGTGGAAACATAAAACAAGAAACTGGTCTGGTAGAAAAGTATATGGAGAGGAGCCTATGGTACTAACTGACCTGTGTCACACTCTGCTGCCCAGGGATTCAGCAGTGGGCTGTAGGCATCCACAGAAACATGAGGGTTACAGTTTTGAGTGCATGCTGAGACACATGAAATGCTTTAAAACACATGCTGGCACACCTTATAAACATGACATCAATTTTGTGTCTTAATGGGCAATGAAGAAATTACCTTACACCTCAAGTTTATTCATCAAAATACTGTGTGTGGTATTGGTAAACACCTTGCTAATTGAGTAGTACATAATGGAGATGAATGCTGATTAGCTTCTTTTAAAGTGGAAGTTAAAACCTGAGATTTATTTATCTCTTTTTTTGAGAGATTTATCTCTCTTTTTTTGAGAGATTCAACAAGATTTGTGATAAAAGGCAATAAGGCAGTTATGACATAGCTTTTTCACCAACCCTGACCACCAGTGCAGAAGAAATCAGTACTCTCCCATGGAAGAAAAGAGTAAGGAAGCAAGCGGTTTGGGAAGACTTATGTAAACAGATATCAGATCATATGGTTTAAATTCCTCATCTCAGCTTTGATTTACTCAGGTCTTAAGGTGCTCATGTGGATTAATTTAATTTATGCCATTTAAACAGACCACTTAATTATACCAGCACTTGGCAGTGCTGCTTTAGTTAAAGGTCTGTTTGCAATGTCACATCTATAAATTAATTTTTGGATAGTTTGTAGCAGGACTCTATTATAATTCCTACAGCATTTAAATTTAGAATGCATTTTCTTTTCTCTTAAGATTAGTTAAAATCTTAATTTAACTAATTTAACTTAATTAGCTAACTTAATTTCCAAATTTAAGTTAGGAAAGTTAGCATGACTGCTTTCTTTATGCATTTATCTGATGATAGTAAGTTATTTTGATAGCAAAATCAACTGATTTTTCAATCAAAAAACGGAATTGTTTTAGGAAGTGTCACTACTGGAAACTAACATGCACAAGCACGTAGATGTTATATGTCGACTTCTCATCAGCCATCCCCACTTACTCAAAACATTAATTTACTAAGATACAGTGAAACCATAATAATAGTAAGACCTGCAGAATTTAATAAGCATTACCTGTGCTTACTAACCCATCCTGAGCTACCATGTAGTCCTACTGAGAAGGCACCCGCTATTTTAGTTTGTTTGGCTGTTTTACGTATGAGTTACATGCAACTGCTGCACTCCCAGCCTCACTCTGCTGGAAATCACACTTCCGCAACAGGTTATAAGCGCTACATGCGTTACTGACACCTGCTTTAACACACAAAGGTAATTAAATCTGATTATCTCTTTCACTTCCATGTTACGCGTGCATTATTTCAAAGAATTAGAAAGAGCTCTCCTGGCACAAGCCATGTGATGTCAAAGGAATAACAAGTTGCACAGAGCACTTCCATCCAAGGACAAGGTCAATTATCATATCTGTGGTGGCAGGCAGACCTCCGTATTTCCTGAGATAAGTCTACAGCATTCTGGAAAGAGGGCGCATCACTTCCGGCAGATCTGATGGATCAGATCTGGTTGGTCTTAAGCATCAACAAAACATACAAGAGAAAAGACTTGTAAAATCAGTAACAGAAAGAACTTTTGGCTGGGAAAATAAACACCAGGATTATATTACAAACCTTATGAAATAATTTATATTAAAGGAGCAAATTACTTTTTGATGCAAAAATTTTTGAAATTAAATATTTACAGTTTGAGAGTATATAAATATGTGCCATACTGTAACTACCTGGTAGTTACACGAGTTAGTAAAAGAGTGAGCTCAAATTAGAGATTTAACAGTTCAAAGTAATCTTGACTTTTAGTCTCTCATATGATCTAATATATAGTTACACCAAAGAACTTTGTATTATATAACCTGTCTTTGACATCTTGTGTGTAGAGTTGTGCAACTGCCAGGGGAAGGTTAATCAGAGCACTATTAACTACAACTTGAAAAAGCTTTGGAGGTTAATGACATCCAAAGTCTTTCTTGTCATTCCTTTAGTGTATGTAACAAGATCACCTGCTAGGAAATAGGAGAGAGTCTCTGAAAAGAAAAAACCTGCATGGAAAACTGCCACAAGCGTCTGAACTAGGACATTGAATTCTCTCTAAAACCATGGTTCAGAACTATTTCAAGCATAAAGGATTCAGCCCCTCCCTCATGAGCCAATGCTGTGAGAATTCTACCACTCTGGGCTTTGTATGCACAGTAGGATTTTCCTAGGTCACTGCAGTTACAAAGCATTAAGGGCAAAGTCTCAGTCCCTGGAACATTGGTGGACTTACAGACAGAGAAACTGCAGCTGCACACTGTGGATTAACAGTGATTTTTTTTTTTAATTTTTTTTTTTTGTATTATTTTTGGCTGCCCATTGCCCAAACTGACAGTGTAGCAACCCAGGCAGAAACGGTTCACAAGCTCTCCAGCTCACCAAAACCCTTAGTCTGAGTTTCAGACCATATCTATCTAATGTACAAGTCTTATCAGTCTTACGGACAGACTTGCTCAGTTTCAGTCTTCCACCCTTCAAGTGATTAACAGCCTCTCTTTCAATTTTTGTAAAGTTATGACACAGTCATGCATATTACAAGGTGGTCATAGTGGTCTAAAATTCATTATTTATGTAACAAACAGACATGCACCAAAGCATACTTGAACTAAAGGGTTTTAGTAATACTACCAAGAAGGTGTGGATAAAATAAAATAGCCAGCACTTAGTTTAGGCTAAAAAAAAATATCTAAATATCTAAAAATCTCCCCATATATTTTTATTTAATGCACATAAGGATCAGAGAACTAAAAGCAGCCTTCTGAGAAAATCTCTCAAATTAGTAGGTTAAAAATTACTTTGAACTGTGGACACTAACTCATAAGATTCGATTTCTGTTCAGGCACAAATTACACAAATATTTTACACAAAGTATTCAAAGCATTTTAAAAACAAATGCATACCTGATGCCTGAACACCTTTCATTTTCCTATATTAGAGCAACCTACAAGATCCTATTAACTTTATCAGACAAGAAAACTGTTTTGCTTTTAACAAAAGCAATGCTGAACAGGAGTTTTACACAATATAAATCATCAGCAATGCCTTCTGATAACTGCCACATGCACTTACTCCATACCTTTTAACCAGTCCCTACAAAAGCCAGATCTAATTGCCATTTCCATTTGCTTTCAAATTATTTTTTATGCATGCCTGCAAACTGACTGGTTTTCCAATGGATAGGAAGGAGATATTGTACATGAGCTTTGGCTTTGAAATAGCTTCTTAGGACAATAAATCACTCTAATGCAGACAGTGACGTAGAGAGCATTTTTCAGGGACAATGGCCCCTTGTGTTTCTCAAAAATAAAATTAATTTGCCTACATCAGAAAAGTTAAGAACTTTTATCATGTTAAGAACTTTATTAAAAATACATTGACATATATGATAAACATTCATAGAATTGTAGAATAGTTAGGGTTGGAAAGGACCTGAAGATCACCTAGTTCCAGCCCCCCTGACACGAGTAGGGACACCTTGCACTAAACTACGTCACTCAAGACTCCATTCAATCTGGCCTTGAACAGTGCCAGGGATACAGTATTCACAGCTTCCCTGGTCAACTCCTTCCAGTGCCTTATCACCTTCACAGTAAAGAACATCTTCCTTAGATCTAACCTAAACTTCCCCTGTTTAAGTTTGAATCCATTACTCCTTGTCCTCTCACTACAGTCCTTGATGAGGAGTCCCTCTTCAGCATCCTTGTAGCCCTCTTCAGACACTGGAAGGCTACCATGAGGTCTCCACGCAGTCTTCTCTTCTCCAGGCTGAACAGTGCCAACTTTCTCAGCCTATCTTTATACTGGAGGTGCTACAGCCACCTGATTATCTTTGTGGCCCTCCCCTGGACTTGCTGCAAAAGCTCCATGTCCTTTTTATATTGAGGACACCAGAACTGCACACAGTACTCCAAATGAGTTCTCACAAAAGCAGAATAGAGGGGCAAGATCACCTCCTTCAACCTGCTGGTCATGCTGCTTTTGATGCATCCCAGAATAAGGTTGGCAAAACTAATGCCTAACAACATAGTTTTCCTTATGTATCTTAAGATAACAAGCAAACAGAAGGATACAAACAAAAAGGAACAAAGGGGACAACTGGAGAGACAGCAGTAATTAACGGAAAAGGAAGCATTATCAACGCATAATAGCAACAGCCTTGGTGAGAATGGTAGAAACATTAGCCCTAGAGTCAAACCATTGTTACCACTTCTCATGAAGACGCACAGTGTTTACTATGAGTAATGTCAGAATAAAAATCTGGGCACAGTCAAGAATGGATTGAATTTTTAACCTCCTGACTTTCTAGTGCTCTTCCTGGCTTATTCAACTACTATTTCTTTCTGCTTTGAAATTCTCTCAATCATTTCCTCACACTGTGTAGCAGATTCACACTTCTCACAAAATGCATTTTTTTTTCCTCTTCATACTAAGTATTCATCATCTCTAGCAGAACACAATCTTAAGGACAGCCAAGTAAAACACAGCTTAATTTTTCAGTTCAGATGCACTTTAAAATCAATTTGAACTCAGAATGAAAAACAAACAAACAAAAGAAATCATAAAAATATTAACATTTCTTTTTCATTTATTGGTCAAATCAGTTTTGTCTCAAACAAAAAAAAAAAAAAAAAAAAAAAATGGAGAGAGAGAGAGGCACACATTATCTTAACCACAAGAATATAAACTCCATGACAGCAGGGACT
>JAOEHY010006766.1:0-20662 GCA_025447955.1 Psilopsiagon aurifrons | reverse complement strand
GTGGTAGCAGCAGTGGTTTGTGTTATACCTTAGTTACTGGACTGTTCTTATCTCAATCCGTGGGAGTTCCATTCTTTCAGTTTTCCTCCCCATCACCTTGGGAGCGTGGGACAGAGATGGGGATGGGGATGGCGGGAGGGAAGGGGAGATATTGAGCAACAGAACTGTGTGGCTGATTTATGGCTAGGCTTAAACCATGACAGGCCCTCTAGTTTTTCAAAATCACTGATAAAAACTTTTCCTGGATAGCTAAAGCTTAAATTTTAAAATATGAGAAGTTTTCTTCACTTCTTAACTGGCACTTAATTATGATTGCGAAAAACAAAGTGCGGAGCACTTTTTTTGGAGGAACTGGAAAATTCAAGACTTTGCTGTGTAACAGCACAGGAAAAAGAGCAAAGCAATTTTCTCTATTTGGAATGGGCATGATTTAATTGACTCCTTCTGATCCCTTATTAATTAGGAAATATTTTAGGCTCTTTGAAACCTGCTTTTGCTTCCTATCTCAAAACATGCCTGTCAAACTTTCCTCCTCTCTGCATAACCATACAGTGAGTGTATGGATTTTAAGGAGGCAATGAAAAGTCTACATTTTTCTTCCCTCCCATGTTTATGCCAGGGCTGAAAGAGCAGCCAGGAGTTGAGAAGCAATAGTGATCCCTAGCTTGCACTTGACTTTTCTAACAGCACAGGAGAGCTGAGGACTTTCCCTGTGCCTGTTCTTGAGTATCAAACCCAAATTTTGTATATGTAGCTTCAGTTGGGATGATTTCACTAGCCAGAACTTTAAAAACAGCAAACTCTGTGTGAGGTTCCTAAAGAGACCCAATGAAACACAAAATTCAAATGCATGATTCCATTTCCTTGTGTGACCTTTGTGTCAGGACACTGCAAGTGGTCACAGTCCCCAAGAAAAATGACAGCCTGAGGAAAATGACTGAACAAAAGAACCTCATTTCTCTACTCTTGGTAGGAAGAAGGCATACAGCCCATCCCCCGCTGATGGGCTTAATGGTGCACCACAGTTTCTCTCAGAAGAAAATGGGAGAAGCCTAAACAAGCCTGACTTCCCCTGAACTGCTTCCTCAGACAGGATGCCCTTTCCTCTGGGAGGAGCTCTGACATGGCTATGTACCAACAATACCACTTGGCCCACAAAGTGACGGTGGTACCTCAGTACCCGCACAATGATAGTAAGGTCTTTTTTGTTCTGGTATTTCTAATGTTCTTTTAAGTTTTCACAAAATCTGAAGTCTGCTCGTAGTGTCCTCCCTTCATGAAAATATGGATAAGCAAGATGATATATATCTGTTCAGTCAGCTTTTACTTTAATTCCTCTGCTACTGGTAGGTTTGATTAGAGAAAAGAAAAGTGCTGAACAAATACTTTAAAAATCTAGCAGTCGATTAAATCACAATTTCCCCCTATCTTCCTGACATATGAGGTTGACTTGTGCATAATTTTAAATCTTCTAGTTTAGATTATGATCTTTAAAATTACATTAAGCTTGTTTTGATGTTCCATGTGAGGACAGGACAAAAGGCCAGGAAGTTAACTATTGCTCACATTGCAGCATCATAATAATATAGCTTCAGGCTCCAAGGAGTAGCAAACAAATGTGTCCCAGAAACATACATGCTTCTATACTGAATTACATCACTAGTCCTACTAGAAGAAAGTAAAAGTGCTCAAAGCCTCAAACTAGATCTCTTTTAACGGGACTGGGAAGGGTATCTGGGCTACGCTTTCCCTAACAGGTTCTGGCACTAGTTCAAGTGTCTTTGAGATATATGGATAAGCTTTGGTTTCAGAAGTTAGAAGAGTACCTTGGTTGTGTAAGGTTGTGCAATTCTGGAGTCCTGCAGAAACAAACTGCAAGTGTGAAAAGCATTAGTGGTCCAGCTTTTCTTACTGAACTTTTTCCACTGCAGAGATATCCTCAGTCTAGTGGAAGGTAACTGCTGTAAGTCATGTTATTCATTGGGACAGATAGAGTTGAGAACAAAATGATATTAACAGAGTTTACTAAGTTGTTTCCAATCTGCTGAGCTATAGTAATTATCCATTCTTGGCCTGTTCCAGTTGCAAGATAGTATGGTTTAGTATGAACCTCTTTCAATTAACTTTAAATCCAAAGGCTTCAATTGAGTCACATCACTTTACACCTGGGATGGGCTAACAGTATGCACACAGTCATCTACCAGTGATTATAGTAGCTCAGCCAACAAACAATAGGTTTGTAAACTCTAACGTGGTCATGCATCCAAGTCTTCAGATACCCTAGGAAACTCTCATAAATTACCTTGAAAGTGCTGCTTCTTGTATGAAGTAGGCACAGCACCTTATCTGGAGCCAGGGATAGGGCAAAGCACAAGGGTGAAATGCTGACAGCTGTTGCTGTTGCTGAGCTGCTAGGGAGCGGGTTTCTGAACTGTCTGTAGGGTTACCAAGGCCTGAATTTCCTAATCCCTGACCATTTTGATAGCAGCTCTGGAGATCACCAGGGCATGCCTAAATTAGTCTGAGAGGAGAGGCACAACAGTCTGGTCAGCTCCACAAGCAAGTCTAAGCTTTTCATGGCCCCTTATGGAGACCTCCAAAGAATCCATACTCTCAAGATGTTATAGAAGTGTTACAGTTCAGGTCCCTGGTTTTATCCACATAAAGATAAACTTAAGTACAAAGTATCATACTTGTGCAACACTGATTGCAAATTGATAAAACTGACTGAATATAATCTGTAAATGACATCTGTAAGATATTTTATCTTTCTTTTTCCTTTAAATATATTTTTCTATCATTTTGGAAGGCTCTAGTTATTGATTCATATCTTGACTGGAAGAAATTGCAGTGGATAAGATGAAGAATAGAATGAAACTGAAGGAATATAAGAAAATCACAGAAGAAAAGAGAGAGAAACATTTTAGGAAATCATGATGCTTAAAGGAAGAATTTTAAGAGAAAAGTAAATAACATGTCTTCACTAGCTACAAAATATGAATTTAATCCAGAAAAAAAAAATTGAGTTAGTAACAGAGAAATCCTTATTTGAAGTGTTTTTCTATTGACCACCACAGTATGCTTTGAATATGACTGTAGTCCTCGCTAACATGAAGAATATAGTGATAACATCTCTTGGAAGTGACTAAAGCCCTTGAGACTACAATAAAAAATGTGTGAGTTTGGTACCTTAAAGTAATAGAAATACAAAGAAGTTTAACCCTTGCAAAGCCAGCTTATAGCTCCTATAATCTTGTCCAGAGAAAGAGACTTCATTTTGATTCACATGTTAAAGCTGCTCTAAGCTATGCTGTACATAAACATAGGCTTGTGTTTCAGCTGGTGCAAATACAGTCAATCTTGTTAATTGGTGTTGGTCTCTGCAGTACCTAGAGACAGGGAGCCTGCAGAAATGCCTTAACAAGTGCCATCCCAGGGAGGGCAGTGGGGCACAAAAACTCTGGTGCGCACTTTGCTGTGTGGTGTGCTGCAGTTTGCTGGCTGCCTGCTTGATAACTGGCAGGGAATCCAATCCAAAATTGACAAGATTCATGTCTTCTGCAATGCTTGGACAGCAGGGTCCTGTCCGTTCCCTTTCCTTGCCAAGCAGCCTGGCACAGAGAACACAGTGCAGATGGAGCAGCACAGCTCACCTGGGTGCTTGAGACACTCATATCTGCAGTCTGACTGAACTCTATTTGTCTTTTTGCTGGTATTTTCCCAAACTAAAAGCTGGAATTTAAAGCACTGCAGCCTTTACTTAAGTCTCCTTGACAGCATAAAATAAAAGAGGATAAATATCACTTTGCAAGTGACAATTGAATTTTATAGGAATGATATATAAGTAGTTACATAGTAATAGCTTTATCACAACACTGTCTTAAGAAAAAGAACATGATTTGTTTACCAGAAACTAGTCTAAGCAATTTGAAACATCATAGCTTTATAAATATTCTTTATATTCTTTGGATCTACTTTTTCATTATTTATTGTTTCCTCCAGACCTGGCCCTATATGTGGCCCTAAAATTATCAACTAGTACCAAAGAGAGAAACAAAGTTAAAGACAGAACAAAGTTGGCACTGGATGATTTAGGGAATTGGCAAAGGGATTTGGAGCATTTCAGTCTGTCTGAAACTTACTGATGGGAACTGCACAAACGGCTAATGGGGATAAATGGTTTGTGCTGCTCATTAAGAAGCGGGAAAATTGCAAAATGCTGGAATATGTGGTGTTTTCTAAGTGAAAGCTGGGAGCCGGGAAAAAGGACAGGTTTTGGAAGTAAAGTTAAAAAAGATGTGGGTTAGAAGGAGATCATCAAAGATGATACAAAGAAACTATTGGTGTCTTTGCTGGGCTGTCTTCAGTTGGCAGTGTACCAAAGTATATTTAAGATAAAAATGTTGCTATAAATGTCCATTTTCTAGGGTCAACGCAATTATTCTCAGCTCTGGGTGCATTAATGGTTAAACAGGAATAGTTTCTATGGACAATTAGAAGGTGAGAGAGACTGGAGTTTTTTGCTCAAAATCTTTTGTGAACCACAGAGTCACATGAAATAACTTTTTCTTAAACAGGGAATATAGACTACTACACTTCCCAACCTTCAAGGTAACTTCAGGTTGTATTTGCTGTAAACTCTAATTCAGGTCTATCCTTTGTGATTGTATTTCATGTTCTTTTTCTACGTATTTCAGCTTGTTGATAATTTGTTTTTTAGGCTTCATGGCATTCATACTGTAGCTATGTCAGGTAAAGAATTTAGAACCTGTAATTATCAATAGTGTGACTTATTTTAGTGTTTTGGAGACCTACACCTTCCAGAGGTTAAAGCAGAAAAAAAAAAGACATCGCTTTGTAACCTGTATTGATCACAAGTATATAGTAACATCTCTGGCTCTGAGGACATCACTGCTTACAGTCAAAACCAAGGTTTGCCTTTAACCTTATACACATAGATTATTAAGCTGGAAAGTGAATTGGTCATTGCCCTTCTCTTTGCTCCTCAGCTCAGTGCAGTATGTGAACTGCAGAAGCATGTTAAAGCAGTGTTGATTTCAATCTAAATCAGTAAAAGCACCAGGTAAAAATTGCCAACTTGATACCTGCTCACCTTATCTGACTAGTAGGGTCCCCAACCTTTGGGAAGACTGGAAATGAAAATTTAACAGTCTGAGAAAAAGAAAATAGTTAAGCATTCCTAGCGCAGGCAATGCTCCTAGAGCCTAAAATCAGCTCTACTTCCCTTGTGCAGTTTCTGAGGGAAATAAAAAGCATGCAGTAGAGCACAAATATGCCCTGGAATTTTAAGGAGAATGTGCACTGACCTTTAAGCAACATGCACAGCGTTGAGGAACCTACCTACCAACAGGCAATTATAAACTGCCTGAGATCCGCGGGGAATTCAGCTGTGGTTTCCTGCCTGCCCCTCTCCTTTCTTGGACGCAGCCATGTTTTGCAGCATGACCCTGACAAGGAAAGCTGTAGGGAGGTGCAGAGGAGCTGAGCTGAATTGCTGCTGCTGTGGTGCCACAAGCAAGGGCTCTGCAGCTTGCTTGCTGCCTCTGCTCAGTGCTTTGTCACTGTGCTTAGTAATAAGAATTTTCCTTTACTCTCCAGTAAACTGTGCTCACTGAAGCTTTGTCTCTTGCTGGATTGTGTTGACAATGATGTGACTAATCTTTCTGAGGGTGGTTATACTCCCAGCCTGGAAGAAGAAAAGGTACCAGCATGCCCATGCCACCAGGTTGTGTGTGGAAGAGGAGGGCAGCAGAGCAGCACTGTAACCCCTTGTGAACAAATGAAGTGATGGCAGGGGTCAGGGCTCTCTTAGAAGGAAGAGTCGTCAGGCTCTGCTTTGAGGACCTTTCTGCTCATATCTGGTGAGGATTAGTGATGCATCTTCCCAGCCAGTCCATATCCTTATCCCAGTTATTGGCACCCTGCTGGTGATGTCTGAGTGAAAGGGTCACGGCTACTGAAGCGCGTGAGCCTTCTTTCACCCAGAGAGAGGTGAGATCTGAGCACACGTCTCATCTAGGTGACTTGATTTAATCTTTCTTTGTTCCACATCACCTTCCTGGGCAATATGGCAACATGGCAACATCTTTTTTTGCTTTACCCCAGGATCAGTGCAACCTTGCAACATGGGCTTCACATTTCTTTTCCACAGGCTAAAATGAGTTTATAAACTACAAGCACAGCCAAAACATTTCAGACTAATTTTAGCATCTTCCTCTGTAGGGATGTGTCCCACAATTATTTCTAAAAATTATTTTTCTTGCGCATTACAAACCTCAGATTATATGCAGTGTTTGCCTTGATTTATTTTTATTCCTGCTATTTTCTCCTTGTAAGACTGGAGATACGAAACTGCCTTCCCTTTATATGTCATTGTTAATGCATTTTTTCAGCAGTCACACCCACACTGGATCCATCCAAACTTGTTACCTATGCTGCTCCAGGCAAGGAAAAAGGCAAGAGATTTAACAAGGACAGCTGTAATTTTCCTAACAGGGTAAAAATCAGCCAATTGGAAGCCCTTTCTCAGTAGACACTGACGAGACACCAGAATACTCTCTCCTCAGGTGAACGCAGCAATTGCATTCCTCACTAGCACTACGGCGTGTCTGTGCAGTGGAAGATGGTGAGCTGCAGGCTGCCAGCTTCTGTTATTTATAGCATCAAGAGCTTTGGGGTGTGAGGCAAGCTGTTTTTAACACAGAGGCATTTTCTTCTGTTTAATCGTGGAGTAACATCATTTTTAGAAGGTCATCACTTCTGCTCCAAGAGAGTTAAAAAATTACCCTGCTCTACCTAGTTAAATAAGAGAGATTTGTGAAACAAAAGAAAAACAAAGCAAACACATTTCCAAGGCTTTAGGTGGTTTAAAGGCCATTATGTTGTCTGGAAAATGTAGAAAGGAAAATCAATAAACAGCATGTCAAAGAAAGAGGAAAAATTAAATGAGACACATTAGTTAGGCTCCTGTTCTCTTCCTTTTTGGTCCTATCCATTGTGCTCCCAAGCAGAGCATGGAGATCCTATGGCCAGAAATATGCACAGAAACTTGCTTATACTGAAACAGTGCTTGCAAGACTTGAAGACCAAATTAGTAGATTGATTTGTTATAGCAGGTTCACCTAGAGTTCACAAGAACTTGTCTCATTTCTACCTTTCCCCTCAGCACTTTCTTAGGTAACGCTTACAGAGATATCCAAGAACTCAGACAGAACCACGCCAGGGCTTTGTCTTTCTGCAATAGGATTTAGATAATTCCCACGGAGTTATATGGCTTCACAGAGACGCCCGGTGTGCAGAACACACAGGATGTTTGTGAATTGTTAGGGAGTGAGAGCAGAAGACCTTCAGTGAAGGAATTCCTGTATTTTGACAGTGTCACATTTTCAGGTAGACCCCAGGGCCTTCCAAACATCTTCCACAACTAGTTTATCTTTGTGTCACATGAAAGGGTGATTAGAAGTCACTGGAAATGCAACAACCCTAATTTAACTTGAAAGGAAGATTCATTTATGAACATTTTAATGTATTGAGCACCCACAGCTTATTTTAGTTTTTGCAGTTCAATTGAGTTTAGAAAGCAAAAAATCCCCAACAACCCAAACATAAAACCAACCAAACAAAAAGACCAACAAACTTCTGCTCCTTTGCAATAAAGAAATAATTGGATATATTAATTATATTTAGAAGCATACAATATTTTTAGCTTTTTACTTTCTTGCCCACAGAAAGACAAGTAAAAGCAACGGCCAGGGAGAAAACAGGTAAGAGACCATGGTTTGGCCATAAAGGTAGGATAGATGCATGAATGTTAGGAAAGAAGGAAAGAACAACCCATGGAGACATGTAGATGGATGAGTTTGCTGCAGGTTTAATATTTCCTGTGCAGCCCCAGCTCGGGCTCAGTGCCTACCTCCATGTATCAGATGAACTTTGAGGACAGCTGGAAGAAATGATGTTGACTTTCAAAAGGGTCCTGGAGTCAGTCAGAGCAAGAACATGTGGGACTGACAGAAGGAGCCAGAGACCATGTGGGTTCCAAACAGTTGGAAGCACCCAATTTCTTTGTCTGTTTTCAGGAGCTGCATCAACTACAGACTTCCCTTGTGACCTTGATGTTAGGCTGCACCTTAGCTATGAGACTCAAGAGGACTGGATCTCATCATGCCTCATCTTGATATCTGGGTTAGTCATTTGTGTGCACCAACCTCCTTTCACTGTATGCTCTAGGTAAAAACATGTAATCCCATTTGCAATGACTGGGGACATGTCTTGCCATGCTGTGGACACACAGATCACTTCAGTGGCAGCCTAAATCTGCTTTTTCACTTTGGCTCTCCATATGCAAAATAAAAATGATAAATTTTCTACCTCAGATAAGCCAGTGCCTTCCTTAATGATAAAACAATAAATACATCCACTTAATAATCGCAAAGTGCTAATGTTAACAAATCTATGCAAATACATAAATAGCTAAGGGGTCATGAATTCCCACTATGTTGAAGCCAAAATATGGACAATTAGCTCGTCAAAGAAACAGATATTTATTACAGTCTGTCTTCCTGCAAAGTCTCTTCCTGCCTCCTGCTTTCTCCATGAAGTGCTTCATGAAGTCAGTAACGCCTTAGGTACTTGGATCCACGTGGCTATAAGCAGCTGTTTTGTCAGGAATTCAGCTGAGAGAGATTAATTCTCAGCCAAATCATAAGGACTAATCAATGTTTTTTAACTTTGGCAGTTTGACTTGAGAAAAATCTCTCTGAAGTCTCAAAGTTCTCCCTCTGTAAAGAGTTTCTGGTTTTAGCTCCTTACATTTCTTTAAAGAGATAACTTCCACCCCTGATATACTCTTTCCTATATTGGTAAATAAAGTAACACATTTTAAGGTTGCTGAGGTAAGCTGACCTTAGGCTCCTTAATTATAACTTACCAAAGTTTTAATTAATTTGTAGGACTGGACAGGGAATGGTATCTGAAATAGCTTCTGAAAGTTGAGTCAAAATCCTGTACTTGTCGAAGAAAAATATTAAATCAGAGCCAGGTGTAATATTTTTGCATCCTTTCCAGATGTTGAAATATTTTTGAAGGGAATAAAGTGCTATTAGACAGGTTATGGGTTTGTGCGGTGCTGAGCTCAAGTTTCACAATAACCACTTTGTGTAGTGCTGTTGCATTAAGAAAAAAAAAAAAAAAAGAAATTTAATACCTGTGGAATAAGGCAGACCATTTATCTCAGGGTCCTTTGCAATGCTAAGTCCAAAACCACCTGCCATTAACTTCAGCTGGCGCATGATGGCATAGCCTATGACAAGTATTGCCTCCTTACTCCGCAGAACATCTGTAGCTATCTGAAGTTTTACCAATAGAGGGCTCTATTGGTTTGATTTAAGTCACAAAAAAGGGGGAAGTACACTTTTTTTNNNGGGGAAGGAGAGGGTTGTTAGGTTGCTATAGTAAATCCTATAACCTATATAAAAGTGGAGTCAGCCGAAGTGAATTGAAAGAAATGCTTAAAGGGTCATCGTTTAAGTGTTTCCCTGTCTGTTTTGTTGTTGCCTTGTTTTGGTATTTTTGGAATACTAATGCTGCCTGACTTAAGCTTATCTGCTTTTGGAAAGGCACAGTCCAGAACTCTGTGAGGTATTTTAGGAATAGGAAGATATTAGTAATGTGATAATTTTAAATGACTTGCAATGCTTAAAGCCTACCAAAAATAAAATTATATATCTATATGTGCTTTACCAAATACATTTTTTAGTAATGTTTGCTCTTCTGATGTGTGTTTTTAAGCATAATACATAAAGATAGATATGCATGTGAGTGGCAAAATGAAAATTCATATTAATAAACATGAAAGTGACTTAAAGGAAAATATTTGCTTTCCTAGCTAGCTAGTGTTTTTATTATATCCCTGTTAAGATGGAACATATTATTGGCTCAGCTGTAGGAAGCCATACACTAAGCCGAAAAATAACCTAGAGTCTTTCTGGGGTGTTTAACTGCTACCCAGTACCTGATATCTCTCACTAAACACTGTCTTGATGCCTTGACTCACCTCTCCACTGCCACAATAGGCCTTCCTATTCTACTATTTAGTTTTTTATCCATTTCTCAGTGACTGGAAAGATGCTAGTCATATAGCATATTCAAGCTCTAGCAGTATATGTTCATAAGTGTATATGTTCTGTAGTGCACAGTAAATGAAATTCACGGTTATTTTAATGTGGACAGCCCTGAATTGAAAAAAGGCAAACAGTACTAACAAACGTGCTTATACATGTGTGATGGCTAACATACATACCCATTTTCATATAAATATTATATGTGTATCTATCTTATCAATGGAAGGCTGTGATTTTTAAGTGTGCTTGCCTTCTTAAGACACAAACTATATAGCTAACCAAGCAAAAGCCACTGTCTATATAAATGCGTGTTTACATACATACATAGACAAGAAAAATATATAACCAGTGTACAATTTCAATGTGTATGAATGGAGTGCTTTGAAGTTCATTTTATTGTGCAAGCGATAGTTCAAATTCCATTTTCAGGCAATGGTACAGTGACAACCTTCCTGTAAAATAAATATGGGCCACAAATGAAAATACTTTAGCTTGCTGTTCTTACATTTTTTCCTAGTAATGAATACAGACTTCAACTTGCAAAAATATAAAATGATCCTACTTTCAGTATAAATGTCCCTCCAAAAATCAATTCCAATTTCATCTTTGTTTTAGTAAAAAAAAATAAAAGAACAAGAAGATCAGGACTATAAATAATGACTACCTGTGGTTTTCATAAATAAGTATCTTCAAAGCAGTGGAAAGCTGTAAAAATACATGGATATTTTCTCTTCCCTCATGAATTTGTTGTGTCACAGGAATGTGTATAAATAGATGGCTAGATATAGCGTGGATTCAGATTCAGCCATTTTCTCCAAATAAAAACATGTTTCCCTGTAGATGTTGCTTTTTGTCCTTTGAAAGACTGTGGTAACGTACGGTCTACCTATGATATTAAAAAATAAAAATCTCATAAATATGAATCTATAGGTCCAAGAAAACTGTATATGCTTATGACCATGTCATAAATCATACATCCTTTGTTTAAAAAAAAAGAAGTGGGGGAGGAGGGAGTGAGGGTATTCTCACTGAATCCCTTTCATCTTGTCGGGAAGGGCTAAGAAATACAGCCGTTGACACTCACCTAGATATTTTTACAAAGTCATGGCTTATTCATTGTTCCTGTATAGAAAATAGGTTTTCCTTTTCTTTAATTTTCAGGGAGAATCTTGTTCTTCTTTCTAGACTTGTAAGAGAGAAATGACTGCTTTTCCCCACCCCCAGGTTACAACTTTAACTCGTAATTTGCCCCTCCCATGGAAATAAGCAGATAGGGTGATGTTATATGCAATGTGGACTCATTTGGTAGACTTTCAGTTTAGTCTTTTCAGTCAGGAGAAATGGATGCAGCTTGACTATTTCACTAACTGCACATTCGGTTTTATTCTGGGGTCCGTGCTATGTTTGTCTAGAGAAAGACAAATATACTAACCAAACTTGTATGTACACCTCTGAACAGAGTAGAAGCTATATTATTGCATTAATTGCACTTCATGAAGGTAACGCTAACTAGAAGGGGAAAAAAAAGAAAAACATCTTAGAAACCAATAACTCAGCTTATGTGGCTTATCTTGGGTATCTGGCTTCCAGTAACACCACGCTGAAAATACTGGTGCACTACAGCATTTTATCCTTCTCTTTCTTCAGGGCAGATTGGTTCAGCCAGCACTTTATTCCTGAAACAATATTCATACAGAATGGATTTCTAGATTTAAATGTACTATCCAGCGCTGCTGACTAATATAATGTTATTCTGTTCCTCCTTCACCCCTCTGTAATCAGCAAAGCATGCATAACAGTGGAGTGTTTCACAGTAATTTTGGTGATGTTTTGCTTTGCTTGATTGGAAAGTATTTCTGAGGCGGATAAATAGGCTTGCCCCCAAACTCTCCCTTCCATTTCCCTTGCTGACGTTGCAGAGTAGTCCACTGCAAGATGTGAAACAAGAGATACAGTGAGTAGATTGGGATGCTTCACAGGGAAAAAAATTTGCGGCTCACTGGTTTCTCCCATCTGTATTATTAGCACCATATAGATTTAATAATTAGGTGATTGAAGACATTTTGATGATGGAGAGGTTTCTATGATCTGCAAAACAAAGCATCTGTTTTCCTCATGTACCAATTAATCATTTATGCAGCAGAAAATACAGTAGACTACCTTGAGTATGAGCAGGTTGGGTGTTTGTGTAAAAACAGCAAGGCCTGGGCTGGAAATTATGTCATTCTGACCTTCAAAGTCTCTAAAACAATTATTTTTCAGCCACGCGGTAAACAACAGTACTCACTTCTGTCTTCACTTTCACCTCACTTTTTGCCCTCCTGTCCTCACAGAGGGCCTGCCAGCTTAAACATCACCTTTCTTTTTATTTTCCATTTCCTGTCTATGTATTTTATTAGCACATTTTTCTATTTTACAGTTCTACACACTGGTTCGACACCAGCTTCAAACCTCACAAGCTCTACTGTTCAGACTAGGCACTGTTCTGCATTGTGGGAAATATGCAAAAGCACCCAAACATTTCGTTTCTTTTTTTTTTTTTTTCATGATTGTCAGGCATGGATCATTTTGGGAAATTTATATTTCCAGAGGCTAGGACTTACTAAAGTTTGCAAATGAAAGAAAAGCAGATCCTTGGATCTTACAAAATGCGTTGCTTTGTATTATGACAATGGTGTTCACATGCCTGACATCCTCATAATAATATTAAGCTCTTTTTTTCTAGCATTATGTACTTTATACATTTGTATAAATGTCACAGCTTGTAATCACTTCCTTTGTCATCGACGATTAATCTAAAAAAATCGAATAATTCACTGCCCCTTGCCATTTACATATCGCCTGCTACCATCTGTTCTTCTCAGCAGCAGTAAATGATGGGTAATTAACTCAGTGCCTTTGTCTTTCCCTTGCTGAATGTCTGACACATATAGATTTTCCTCTGTGTGTGTATGCGTGCGCGTGTGTGTCTGTGTGCGCGCGCATGTGCATGTGTGCAGGGAAAGGAGAGGGGGGTTAGGAACAACAGAGAGAAAAAAAATAAAAGAAGATGCTGTAAGCCTGACCTGAGAAAAAAAAGTCAGTACAAAAATATTTGCAAAGGAGAAAGCAGGACAGAAACCTTGGGGATGAGAAGGGACTCTGTCAGGTGGCCTTTTACTCTTTTAACGTCAAAAGAAAACAGGACTTAGCTGTGGACAATAGCTGCCCTGTGCATGCAAGTAGCCTTTGCTAAAGCTGTAAAGTCAAGGTCAAGATGCAGCAGCTAGAGAAAGCTTCATATGCTCTTCTTGTCAGCCTGAGTGCAAAGGGGGAACATGAAAATGAGGCCAAATGGAGGGAATACACAATGCCATTTGGCTCCTGGACTAGAAGCCAGAAGGTTCGCAACATGTCATATTGAAACTATGATATAGTGGCTCTGCATATTGCATCCCTAGACGAGTGAGCATGAGACAGTATGCAGCACAAAATTAAAAAAGAGGAAAGCAATACCCAAAAAGCAGTTTGCCCTTCCTGCTAAGAACCCTGCCACAGGCTGCAGAAGGGCAGGAAGAGAAGGCAGTCCCCTAACATCGTAGAAAATGTGACATCATAGGCTAAAGAGTGTTTCCTGGTATGCCTTTTTGATATTTTTTATAAGGAAATTTATAGGAAATAAAATACTGAAAATGGTTCAAAATACTTTTTAGTAAAGGTTTTTAAGATGGAGAAAGCATAACAATGTGTCTTGACTACCGTTAAATGTCTGTTTACTTACATGTATTTATTATAATTTATTTGTCCTTAGGTAGCATGTAGAAGCCTCCTTCAGGGTTGGGGGCCATATTGTACTAGGCACTGTAAAAGCTTGTAATATGACACAGTGTTGTCACTCACGACATCCTCAGGGGTTGGCCAATACTGCATGTGATGTGCACTGTGTCTTTCATTAAAAGAAAAAAAAAAAAAAAGAAAAGAAGTTAGTTCTTTTTTGATGTGATCCTGTTAATCTCAAGGGAGTTACATTGCCCAGATAGTGCTTTATGCTAACTCAGTTATTCTACTTATGTTATCTCCATGCCACATGCTACAGTGTATGAAGCTTTGGGTTTTTAAACATGGAAGAAATAACAAATGGAGATAATTTCCCTGATTCAAGGCCTTCTCTTCCCATTACTCTGCCTCAAAGCACTGCCTTCCAGGGCTTTTTCAAGCCCTTCTAAACAAGTTTGTGCTATGGATAATGTCCCTTGTTCATTCTACACAAACTGCCTTAGTGATTGTACATATCTCCATTTCCCTCTCTTTCACATACCCATATAACCTTCCTCAAATCTGACTCCCATGTTGCTCTGTACATCTTGAATGCAATTCCCTGCATGTGTAATGAGCTTGGGAAGTGTTTTGCTCTAGATCAGATGTCTTTGTTCATGGAATAAGTTTAATTTAATTAACCTGAATAAAAGACAGTTATTTGATCCATCAGCTTCAAAGCTGAGTAGTGTAAACTGATGTGTTGGGACCTGTAGTATTTGTAGGCAGTTCAAGCAGCACTTACACCGCTAATCCAGCTAGAGTTTTTATCATGAAATTTTTCCTGCCCTAGTAAAAAATGTCCTCTTACATCTGTCACAACATGGTCACTTCCAGCTTCTCTGAGGGAAGCAATGGTACTACTATTAATGCCTCTAATTAGATTTCCTTTTAGGCTGTGAGGAGAAAAGTTTTTCTGTTGAAGGAAACTATTGGTAATTTCTGTATAATATTGTGTCTCCCAGTTTTTGCCTAGCTAACCAAAAGGATGCTCAGGTTAGGAGAGTGGGTACACGCTAATATGGAATGACAAGGAATTGGCAAATTGCCTCAAAGGGTCTAGAGGAATGGGTAGAAAGGCAACAAAAGTAAACAAAGGTAACTAATGAGGTTTTACCTCATTATATTAGTATGAAAGTTATAATTTAGGATTATTAGAATTATCTTACTGTTATCAATGGGATGGACATTTTGACTTGCATGTAGCGCATCGTAAGCATGAACTCATGAATAAGTGTCCAAACATACTAGGGCAATAATTAGTACTTCTATTTTGCGTTGTCATAGTGCCTAGCAGTCTTGATTGCAGACCTTGCCCCAGAATGCTTAATGGCTAACAGATAACAGGGGCCATAGGTTGCCAAAAAGGAGTGTGGGAGGGGAGAGGGACACAGGGACAGAGGATAATAAAGGCAGTAATGGCACACTAGGCAATGATATCACTCACCCATAACCCATTTCCCAGCTACTATTTTTTCAGTGTGGTAGTAAGAGAGTGCTTAAAAGAAAGGAATTATGAGGATTTTCTGTTATTTGTGGGAAGTATGATCCAAGAGAATTAGAAAGAGGAAGAATCAGAGAAGAGAGAAAGCACGAAAACCTTTGAAAAATCTAGTAATTTTGTGCTGAAGACCATTGCAGACATGAAAGTGAATCCAAAATAGTCATGAATGATGCCATAGAGAAAGGGGAGCTGGAGCAGGGATGAGGGAAAAAAATAAAGAAAATAAAAAAGGACACAGCCTCTCTGTCATTAAAGATAGGAGAAGTCTGAGTAGCACAAAGGAATAAAGTGGAGGTGAGGATGAGTTAAAGAAAGGGAAACTTCTGTCTGTAATGGAAAAACTTAAGTGGCACACATTAAGGAGTGTAATAATCTCTAGCATGTGGTGGAAGGATAGTTAGCTAGACTTAGAGAAACAAGAGAAAATGTGATACACGCAATAATCTTGTATCATCTGGCAGATGGACTGGATGGCTGAGGACTTTCCTCCTCTTAATATCCCTGATAGGTGTTCACTCCGTGCACTTTTTGGCATTTGAAAATTACATTTTCAAGTAAGAGTACATTTCAAAATACGAAAGTACATGCTGGCTTGTCAAAAATCACCAAACAGTGTATCAGAGAGAAGCATGTTAAAAATCTTTGGATATGAGTGGAATTTCCAAAATGTTTATGTGCTTGTACATGCATGTACATATTTTTATATATATATATACAAAACATGTATATGTATTAGAAGATCCCTCTCTGTTAGAAGCAAATGTTTCTAGCGTATTCAAACAAGTTTCATTTGCAATATTGATGGCAACCTGATATAAATCTAAAATCTAGCTGTTTACGTGTTTTTTTAATGGGTTGTGCCAGTAAAAGGCAATGATGGTAACAAAATCTTACTGGAAAATCATTTTTACTAGTACATATATTTATAGCTGTGTACTTATCAGACTGAAATCTCAGTTCCAAAGCCTCTATCTGGTGAAAGTATATAGTGTGTTTACATTTTTAAGTAAATGATATTTAGAACTAATGAGGAAATCATTTCTTCTTCTATCTATACTGCAGATCCTTTATCTGCAGTGCAGATTTCTAATGCATATGCTTGTTCCACTAGCAACATGTGCTAGTGGAACATGAGTTTGCTTTTTCCCCTAGCAAGACAGATCTGCTTTTGAGCTCAAAGACAGGAATTTTGACTGCAGTTTTGTGATTTCTTCAAACTTCAGGAGGGTTTCCTCCTGAGGGTGTACAACCACCCTTGATGTAAATGCATGATATACATACAGAAGAATGAACAGACAGCTGGTCATGGAGACATGGACACATTCTTAGTATCAACTGAGTTAGGCAGACTGTGACTTCATTGAGTTGATGTCTTACTTTTGTTGACTAATAAAGTAGAAACTTTTTACTTGCATCACTCATGCTGTACTGTATCACCAAGCTAGGAACTCCTTTGATAATAACTTTCTAAATTGGGTATATTCATAGTGATGTAACACTAAATTAAGTGCTATTCAAGTTTATTTGTGAACATCATACTTTTGATGGAAGATGGGGAAAATATATTGCATTAAAACAGATAACTGTTAAAGCTTCCCATGATGGAAAACAAACTGAAGAAAGAGAGCAATAGTTCCTCGAAGGCAAACAATACACTACACTGTGCAGCAGGTCACTAAGGAGAATTTTTGGTGACCTGGAGCTTTTCACTGAAAGAAAGGGTTGATGATCAAGACCAATGGGCTTTAGCAAGACTGACTAGTCCAGATATCCCTGAGTTTCTCTGTATGTCAGCAGGCAACATAGTGTGCACAGGTTGGGTTGTTATACGTGAGTTTGAGATAGTCTTTACTCAAGCATTTAACTCCTCCCAGCAAAAAAAATTCTTGGTTAAACAAACTTGTGAAAGGGTCTTCATAGAGTACTGTGCCTGCATTCTCTGGAGTACAGAGAGATGTTTTCATGCTACTCGGCTTTCATGAGTGTTTCTTGAAATCTCTCATTAAAAAACAAATGGAAGATACACCCAGTAAAAAGATAACACAAACCAAGCATGAACAGTGAAATAATGAAAAGAGTACTGATGTCTTGCCACCACTTGATAAAGCCAAAGCATTTTAATTGATGCATTCACTGTATCATTCACTCTTGCGGTGCTCCTTGATATTTCAAACATAGATATTTGGACCTCAAGCATTTAATGGACTTGGCCTACTCTTCCGTATTGATCCACCTCACTCCATATGAATGGTGATGTTCTTTACTCCCTCCCTGTAATATGAAAAAGAAATCAAACCAAGGTATCCTAAACTCGTTTATTAAAAGCTGTTTTATCTATCAGTATAGGAAAATACGTTAATAATCTTTTTCACAGTTTTTCTTCTGTAGACTAAACTGAAGAAACCTGGCTTGAAGTAGCCTGGATCTCAGTCGTAAAAGCAATATGCCACCACAGTGGCAAATCCAGAATTTATGACTCATGTTAATTCCATCTGCACTTGGCTTTATTATTCCTCACTGTTTAAATATAAGAACCCACGACACTGCTAGGATCTCAGAAAATTGCTTGGACTCTACATTTGTGACAAGGCAAATTCAGGACTTAGGTGCCTAGCTTCCAAATCCCTTGAATGTTCAAGAAGTGTGGCTTTTGAAGGAAAGAAATCTTACCCTTTTTGTGTCCAGTGTTTCCTTTTGCTGCTTAGTTTTGAGCTTTGTCTTTACCCTTTCCTCTTTGATTCCTGATGAAAATAGAGAAAAGTTATTTTTTCAGTCTGAAGGAGAATCTTTCGAAACTCTGAAGTCCTTCAGGTCTTTGTCAACAACTAACATCAGTGTGTTATCAACATTATTCTCACACTTAAATCCAAAGACAGCACTGTACCAGCTACTAAGAAGAAAATTAACTCTAGCCTAGCCAAAACCAGGACAGTTTTTCACACCTATGTGGAGATATTGAGGCATTGCATTGAAGCCTGTCCAGGCTCTGAAACCCCCATGAGAGATTGTTCGCCTGATGTTTTCTGCTTGCCTAGGCCAGTGAGTTAATAAATAGTCTCCATCCTTATCTAATTCATGATTGTCATATCTATTCTCATTTAAGTTTATAACTGTACTATTCTGTTTGAAACATTATTTAAACTTTTATTTCAGTAGGAAAAGAAATAACAGTAACATCCCACTCTTATTTTTGGAAGCTCTGTAGGTTGCTACAAAATCAAGGTGAAGCATCTTGAAATATTTGAGGAGAAACATTATCCACAAATAATTCACATATAAGTGCAAAACTGAATCTGGTTGAACACAGTAAGTCTGACAAATTCACTGATCCTTGTAAGAGAAAGGAAGCTAAGACAGAAGAGTTAACCTTTGCCGAAGATTACTTATTTTTACCTATTGTTTTCTTGTGACAGTAATATTTTTAAAATATGTTTGAACTGTGCGTGCAGTTTATTTGTTATACAATCAAGTGTAAGTCTGGAATTGGAGTAGTGCATTAGCAAATGACAAAGCTCTTCTAAAAAGTCAAAAAAAGCTGAAAGAATAAATAAAGGAATCAGAACACACTGCAGTAAAAGTTGGACCCCAGTCAGTGCCAGACTGCCAATTGTTAATAAATTATTTCTTTGGTCTGTTGTATTTGAGATGTAGAACTAAAATGTCAGTAAGTGTTCATATGCTTCTTTTTGATGCTGAAAACTCATTTTTTTTAAAGACAGGTTGTCTATTAGAAAATTTCCTTTCTTGTCTTTTTTTTCATGCTTAATCAAATGGACATATGTCTCCATCAGAATTGTCCTGGACGTTTAGCATGAACAAGCCAGGGTCTCTATAAACTTGTGGAGCGTCTGTGGATACTTGCTGAATGTTATTTGCAGAGAACACATCTAAGAAGTTTGGGAAGTAACTGGAAGAAATGGTGGAAGTTTTTCAACACCAACTAAAAGAATATTTTGACTTTCAGAACCCACATGTAGCTGCATTATTAAATTCTTTCATGTTCTTATGAGAATTCAAAGATACATCTACTGATTTAATCAAATGGTAGCAAATATATAGAAGATAATCCCTAAATCATTTATCCACTTGTTGATGCAGAGAAAATCTTTGCTTCCGTAATTTTAACTGAACACATTGTTAGGAATTTTCTGCCAGGCAGACAGTATGGCAATAGAGAAGACAGAGATCATTATCAGTATCGTTTTCAGCACTAAAAAGCACTACACATATTTTTTCCTAAAAGTAGGAAAATAGTCAAGAATTAAATCAGTGGGTTAGCAGATCTCAGGTAGTTTTTCTATATGGCTGGCAGCGAAAAACAGTCAGACAAGACTGAACCATAAAGTCAACTTGAGGGCTGAATAGAAACTGAGCTAGAAGATGTACTTCCTGGAAGTTTCCAGATGTAATCCTCATTAATGACAGTGCATATGGTAGTGTTTCTAATTTTTCATCTGCTTCAAGTAACAAATCACAAGTTCTCATTTTTTTGCTCCTCCATGCAACACTATGCTTGCATATCCGCCCTGGGAGACTTAAGAAAATTAATATGTGTGTATTTTAGGTTGTTTCCTGCCTACAGTCTGGTACTAAGTCTCCTGGAGGCTTGACCTGGCATCTGTTGTATACTGATGACTTTTTCCTACACACCAGAGTTTTTCCCTTTCCCTCTGTGCCTTTCAGCAGCAGTTTGGTCTACATTCAGTTTTTTTGGTCTAGCATTCAGTTTTAGGCATCAGCCTCTTCCCAGTAAGCCTTATGCACTGCTTAACATAACCTACTAATGGTTATTCATCACTCTTAGTGGGTGAAACCTCCATGTGTCATGTGCTTCTGGATAAGGAAATAAACATGAGACTATCTAAAGTGAGCAGTCTATCTGCAAGAGCCAAGGTTAGATTCTGAAGAAATAAAAGAGCATTTACCAGCAAAAAAAAAATAAATTAATCCAGTTTTATAAAGCAGGAAGACAAGAATCATGTCACTACTGTATGCCTGCAACAACAGCCAGCCTAAGAAAAAGATGCATTGGGCTTCAAGGTGTGATTTGAAAGTTGCGGTAGTTCTGCCTCATGATTCAAAAAAATATTCTAGAAGAAAATTAAATTTAATAAGTATTCTTATAGTGTCATTGTAAGAGACTGCCTGTCGTGGTTTAAGCTGTAAATCAGCCACGCAGTTTGTTAACTCACCTCCCCCTCCTAAAAGAGCTGCCGCGGTT